>CAAKHD010011727.1:44126-65475 GCA_901007705.1 Fistularia tabacaria
GGGATGGGGGAAGGGGGGGGGGGGGCGCTGGCCGTAACACAGAAATATCTGGACAATTTGGAATCTTCAGTGAACCTCCTACATATTTTAGGAATTTGGGAGGAAATCAGAGAACCTGCAGGAAACCCATGCAGACACTTGGAGGACATGGAGACTCCCAAAAGGCTTCCCCTGCCGGAATCAAACCAGGGACATTCTTGCTGTACAAACCACTGCACCATCCTGCCTCCCTATAATTAATCGACTCAAAATAAATATGGATATTCAGCTTAATGATATATACATCCATTTTCTCAATGCTTGATGTCCTTTGATGAATCAGCGAGTATTAAATAAAGTCATAACTTGTCTACCAAAACTGCAACCAGAGTGGAGTTCAAAGTACATATCAATAGTTTTTCTGTCTCTAGCAGCTCAGATTCATACAAAAAGAACTTGAGAAACCGTACCTGAGTGCTGCTACTCATAAATGTGAATGATCCCCTCTAAAATAAAATAAATATGGACAAACTTTCAACCATATTTTTTTACTTTCAAATGGTCCTGGGATTACAAAAATGTACTTAATACCACAAATATAATGTCCTTCGGGGTTTTACCCCCTGTTTGTTTTTGTGCTCGTACAGGTTTCCATACTCTGCTCTTACCTTAACATGACAGCTGAATGTTTAACCCTGATCTTTGACCTCCTTTCTGCGTTTGCCCTATGGGTCATCCATTCTCATAAAAGTTTTGGCGAAAGGACGCCAAAAAACATGAGTCATACATTTCTGAGCACGGTAGAGCTGCACACTTCTTCTCATGTTTCTAATGCCTAAAGCAAACAGTTGCAATGAGTGTCAGCGTGGGCCAAATATAGGTACCTGGGCAAACATGCACACACAAACTCCTCAGACGGGGAAAAAACACACAACATATACTTTCTTTTTTTTTCTTATTTTCATATCCACCCACTGGCTGCATACCAAAGTGACTCATGACTGCCTCATGTGGCACAAATGGGTGTAACAACCAAATGTCCATCCATCAATCCATCTTCTACCACTTATCAAGGATCAGGACTCAGGGACAGCAGCCAGAGCAGAGATACCCAGTCTTCCTTATCTGTGTAGAAGCAGTGACTCTACTGTAAGCCCCTCTCGGATGGCCAAACTCCTCACCCTATCTCTGAGAAAGAGCCCGGACACCCTGCAGAGAAAACTCATTTCAGACGTTTGGTTCCGCGACCTTGTTCTTTCGGACCCAGCCTATAACTCATGACCATAGAAGTTAGGAACGTAGATCAGTAAATTGAGAGCTTTGCTTTTGGCTGAACTCCTTCTTCACCTTCTTCAAGACAGACCGGTGCAGAGTCCACCAAACAGCCTCTCGATCTCTTGTTTCATCCCTCCCTCAATAGTGAACAAGACCCTAGATACTTGAACTTCTCCACTTGAGGCAGGGCCTCCTACCCAACACGGAGTGGGCTCTCCAACCATTTCTGGCAGAGAACCATGGTATCTGATTTGGAGGTGCTGATCCGCATCCCGGAGGCATCCCGCTTCACATTCAACTGCTAACCGCTCCAACGAGAGCTGAAGATCACGGACCAATGAGGCCAACAGTACCATATCATGCGCAAAAAGCAAACCCAATCCTGAGTCCACCAGTCCAGATCCTATCAGCACGTCGGCTGCACCTAGAAATGCTGTCCATAAAAGCTACGAACAGAATCAGTGACAAAGGGCAGCCATAGTGGAGTCCAACCCTCATCGGAAAAAAAATCTGACTGCAAATCCGACCGTGCTCCGACACAGATCATACAAAGGCTGAACAACCCGTACGTATTATAGGGTACAGTACCCCATACTCCCGGAGCACCCCCCACAGGATTCCCCACAGGACACAGTCGAATGCTTTCTCCAGGTCCACAAAATACTACAACTGGTGTAATGCACACCCAAAACCCCTTGCAAAGTTTTCAGAGAGGCTATTAGCATCCAAAGGTAATAAAATGAAAGTAAATATGTGTTGCTACCCAGGACATCCAAAAAAAACATATCTGTCATCACATCCATGTGTACTTAAGCTCATCATTGAAAAGTAATACGCACATCCGGGCGCATTTACGTCACTAACGGCAGCCATCTTGGTTTTGCACAAATCGTATTTTTTTGCTGCTCTACATTATTGGCCAGTCATAGCATGAAAACAACCCATCGTAAAATGAGTGAAGATGTTGGACCTCAGACGGATCCGGGAGGAGGGCCAGGCAGCTCGTCTGATTGAAATGTCAGCAGATTTGTCTCATTGTCGGGTCAGTTTATACAACTGGATGGATGATATGAACTAAAATTTTATGATTGTGCTCGTGGGGATGCTGTGCACAGAGAGTGGTGATAAAACAGAGAGGGGGAAAAACTGACTTGACTGCATTCAGGAGAATCATGTCAAATCGAGGAGCTTCAATAAAGAGCCGTAGGCGTCACTGATTGGTTTGATAAGTTTAATTGTGTATCCGATGCTCTGGGCCTTCGCATCTGATCCCACGCTAACTAAAGACTCATCTCAGAGGGCACGAGGAAGGTTCTTGGGAGGAAGATAGCTGTCAAACTTGCAGCGCGCTCACTTGGCCACACTTGAACACTCCAGCTCCTTTGGGGAATGGGGGGGGGGCTTTCCTAAATGGATGAATTGCGTCTGGACAAGTGCGAGAAGTGAAATGCGAGACGGGTCAGAAGTCTGAAATGTGCAAAAATCCTGACAACTATGCTTCAACAAACGCCTTACGCAATAATCGCTGTTAATGTGTGTTTTTATTCATCACTCAGTGCCTCGCGGCTCAATCTGCCGGGAGTTCATCTTTGTCAAGGATGGATGAAAGGGATCCAAGCTGGTCTCGGCCAGATCTCCCCGGACAGTTTCTAAGAGCTTTTCCTGAGCAGAGCGCTAACACGGAGTGGTTTGTCTGCCCGTGTCAGACGACTCGCCTTTTTTTCTTGAATGTAACATGACCCAGCAGTGGTGACACTCTCCATTTGCAAACCAATTTGATCTGTTTAGATACGTCCTGAGAGGATTAGCGCCAAAGCGTCATGTGGAAACACCAGCATCTGGCAGACTTCCCTGATTAACAAGTCAAACAAAAATCAATTTATGCAATCTCTCCTTCCTCTCCCAAAAGGGGGGCTGATCCCCTCCCGTAATGTACCGCGTGGATGTCAGGAGAGAACAGACTCGCGCCAATCCTTCCAGAACACAAAACCAAAGAAATGCCTCATTTCACTGGCAGCGACTGCGGTAAATGGATACTTACATTTTCCCACCGGTCACCAGACACCTATACTATTCATAGAAAACCAGCCAGCTGGCAAGTAGAGAATGCAAGATATGAATAGATCTGGAAGAGAAAGTGACAAAAGATACTATAATGAGAGAAACAGGCTCATTTTTTCTCGATTATCTGTCTCCTCACAGGCGAGGAAAAGCTCAATTTTTACACGTGTCAGTTGACACTAGGCATCATCTGTGTGATCATCCTTGGGTAAATAAAGCAAAATATGAAAATATATCCCCTTTCTGGTTACCACAGCATCCAGTCAGAGACAAAGTAAGAATTAAAAAAATACTAAAAATAATTAACATGCTGTAAAATGATGTTTAATCTGATCAAAAATAGGTGATAGGTGACTGAAAAATGACAAATCAATTGTTTTCCAATCACCCCCGTGTTGATCCAGGGCCACATGATGGTTTTAAATCAAAAGGTAAACAATGTAATTCAGAAGAATATAATTTATGGATGAAGTTGTTTGTCAGTGCGATGACAGAGTTAAGAATATCGGTGTGTTCTTTGACAAGATGCTGGCCAATTCGGCAATATAGGCAAATGTTAAGGGTACCTTGGCCTCTAGGGGGCGGGAAAAAAAGCCACCTTCCATATGATTATATTCAAACTAGTTGTTACCATTTACTCTAAAAATGGAAACTCTCACATTTATTCAAATGTAAAACAATTCCCCATTAATTTAATTACAAATATTAGAAAATATTTGGGTGCGAAATGGAATTTCTATTGTACTTCAGTTTTTTTGTATTGATTTGTAATTTGTTGTAAATTGGTTGACATGTTGTCTTGTACATTAAAGACAATGATAAAACCCAAACTATTCAATGTCTTTTGCAAGCTCATGGAAATCGCTGATGGACTGGGTGCCGTACAAAATCTCGCCTCGGGCGCCACATTACGAAGGAACGGCTCTGCTTCTGACCCCCATCTTAAAATGATCACCGGAGTCGTCTTCTTTCATCCTACAAAAAAAAACATTGCTGGGATCGAACGATTCAGACAACTTAATCCATGCATTTGTGACATCGTGACTCGATGACTGTTATGCCATTTCATTTGGTTGCTTATGAAGAGCGCCCAAGGCCAGCTATCTGTCCCACAATGCGTCAGCCTGTGCTCTGACTGCAGCAAGTAGAATTGAAGACCTTTTGCTGGTACCGGCATCTATATTCTTGCTGACCACTTTAGAAATATATTTATGATTATTATTTATTATACGTGAACTATCTTGCAGCAATAAATCTTTGTAAAAAGTCGATTAAAATGAAATACGGGTACAAAGTTTGATCCAAGGGAGGAAAAATTTACACCACCGTATTTTTCACACAAAAAAAAAAAATCTTCCTGGTATCATAGCTGGAGGCAACATTTTTGTACGTTAGCTCGAGGCTAAGTGGACGCTTGTAGTGAAAACGTGCAACTATACATCAAAACAGACAAGCAACGCTGAAGCTTTTCATGCTGGGTCATTTTACTTCAATCGACAAACGGGCCGCAGCTCACCCTCGCCTGTTTGGGAAACATTTTCAAAACAGTTTTCTCAGTGAGGAGATCAACTTCACCTGACCTTCAGGGCGACTGGATAAATGATTGGATTTTCATCACAAGGGTGATTCTTAGGTTAGGATTACGTTTGGATGTTGCAAATTTTCATCAGATTCAAAGCTGATTTGATGGGACAACCTTTGGCATATGCAATTGTATTTTATTAAAAACAGGCTTACTTCTTTGTTTAGTTGTGTGACGTCAATCTGAGCAATCTAATTTAAAAGGGAACAGAACAACCATTCACCCCACCTCATTTAATGCCATGCAATAGCGTGTAAAAGCATCAATACCACAAAACACACAAATGAAGGATAGCATGTAAACTTCAAGCAGGGAGTGTGTGTGTTTGTGTGTGTGTAAATCACATTTCTGTTATCGAGCGAGAAGTATTATTATTGACGCGGCGTAAGTGCTGAGGCACGCTCCCTATATGTACAAACACAAAGGAGTGTGTATACTACAGTCATTTACATACCAATGTCTTTGAGCAATCCATTAGGCAATAATGCAAACTTGCACTGTTGATATACAGTATACGCATGTGTGTGTGTGTGTGTGCGCAGCCTAATGTTTGTAGAAACTATGTGACCTGGCTTTGGGCTATAGATTTATCCTGGAGGTCACGTGGGACAAAGGTTCTGTGGCTGACATCATTTTGAACTTTTTTTTTTGAAGATACCATCTCCGACTCTACCCCTCGAGGCTCTCTGAGCCACAACGGTGGCCAAAGTGCTGTTCGTAGACGAATGAACAATCTTTTAACGGCAGCGACATTCTTGAGCCCGATGTTGAATTTTTTCCTGATGCCAATTGTCCTGAACGGCCGTGTTTACTGTACGTGTAAATAAAAGCAAAAGGCATAGAAAATATTTAACCGCAATCCTAATTCATCAATCCTTGTTTTAGTTTAAATTAAAAATCTGTGTGTCATAAAAAAGATAAATACATAAATAAATACAACACCTTGAAAGTTAAATACATAAATAAATACAACACCTTGAAAATTCTACCTATACTGAACTTGTTTTAATTGTGTCACAACAACTCTTTTACAGGGTAATGAAGTGGGGAGCTTCACTGAACACAGGAGTTAACTGTCTCTTTGTTTCCTTATGAAAGTGTGGAAAAAAATTAAAGGTAAATGCCATTCAGGACTGTCAAAAATTAAATCAAGGGCAGATGTGATTATATACAAATCACATTTAGAGAAGCCTACTGCCTGGAAGCCCCAAACCTAAAGCTCATGGCGTCAGCGCCTGTCGCTGGCCTTCTACTGAAATTAGTGTCTCATGGATTTAAAAAGCGTCATTCATGACAAAAGACTTCAGAAGGTGCTGCCAGACATATGGCGGTAAGTTTGTCATTGAGCGAACAATAAAAGACTCCAATTGCACAGTAATTTTCAATGATAGATATTCATAAAAAATCAGATTTCAATCACAAAGATAATAAACTCAATTGTGCATTCTAAAAATGAAGTGGATACCCGTCAGAAAAAAACAGCCCAATACACACTGAATGTCTGAAACATCAGGGAATTTAATGACCAACAAGGGAAATGTTGTTTTTAACGTGCTATTTATGAAGGCATGGCTGCTTAATTACCTGCTTTTGTTTCCTGACCGTGCTCTCCCTTTTAGGTAGCGTGGAATATTTGTCGTGGAAATCGATGAGCTTCTCTCCGCACCTTTGTCAATACACAATGGAAGAAATCATCGACCTCTCTCTCTGAACGTCACCTCCCATCATTTGGCCTTGAACTCTCACTTTCTCCATCGATCCTCTTACCAATGAATGTGTGACTGCGAAAAGCACAGAAATAAAAGGAATGGAGTTCCAGACACGAATCTTTGGTTTTTATCTTTTTTCTTTGTTTTCCCTTCGTAACATAAACTCACTCATCGTGAATTCATCACCCCAGCAAAATAATCCAAGAACGCACTGTGCAGCTTCTATTGACTGGATGAATATTGCCATCATCTTAAACACACACATACACTTGGTAGACGATAGTAAGACCTGTCCCTGTATCAACAACTACGCTATAAGCAGTTGCATACTTTAAAAAAAATACTTTTTTTCCATTTCGCTCAACAAGATGTGAGTACAAACATCCTTGGAGTGATGATTAATAAGATCCAAAAGAATTTAAAAAGTACGATAAATAGAGAAAAAACAAGAGAGTGGGAGGAAATGAAGTACTTAATCGAGATACAAACTATTTGCCAACTCATCTAATCCATTTTTCATGATCAAAGGGAATGTATTACAATGGGGTAGGTAAACGAAAACGTGCACGGAAAACATCATTAAAAAAAAATATTTTTGAAATAAATTTCAAAATCAAAGAGAAAACGGCTCAATGCAGAGGCTCAGTGCAGGCACCAGGGGGGAACAAGCAAATTTTCTCCTTGAGCCAGACCCAAAACCCAATAGATGTTGAGGGTTGTGTCAAGAGGCCCATTCGACATAAAACCTATGCCAGACTAAAGAATAGATCCGATGAATTTAAAGAGGAATTGGAGAGAATGAAGAGAAGAAAAACAGTTGGTTCTGATGATATACCCGTGGAGGTCTGTGAGTATCTAGGAGAGGTCGCGGTAGATATTTTGACTGGATCTTCCAACAGGATCTTAGAGAGTGAGAGGATGCCTGAGGAATGAAGAACTGTGATGAAAAGTGTACCGATTTTTAAGAGGGGGGGGGCTGTGTTGTAACTACAGAGGAATAAAGTTGATGAGCCGTACAATGAGGTAATGGGAAAGAGTAGTGGAAGCTAGACTGATGAAAGAGGTGAACATTTGTGAGCAGCAGTATGGTTTCATGCCAAGAGAGAGTACTACAGATGCAGTATTTGGTTAGGAATGCTGGAAGTAAAGTACGGAGAAGGTCAGAGGGAGATGCAATGTGCCCATGTATATCTAGAAAAAGCATATGACAGGGTTCTGAGAGAGGAACTTTGCAACTGTATGAGGACGTATGGAGTGAGAGAGAGGTATATAAGACTGGGGCAGGACATGAATGCGAGCTGTGAAATAATGGTGAGCTGTGCTGTAGGTGTGACAGAGAATTTCAAGGTGGAGACGGGACTACATCAGGGATCAGCACTGAGCCACGTCCTTTTGCTACGGTGATAGTCTGACCGGTTGGGTTAGACAAGAATCCCCTTGGATTATGATGTTTGCGGACGACATGTGATCTGTAGTGAGAGCAGGAGTAGGTGGAGGAAAATTTCGAGCGGCAGAGGTATGCTCTGGAAAGGAAAGGAATGAGCGTTAGCCGCAACAAGACAGAGTATGTGTGTGAATGAGAGGAACACAAGTGGAACCGTGAGGTTACACGGAGAAGAGATAAAGAAGCTGGAGGATTTTAAGTACTAAGGGTCAACAGTCCAGACCAATGGGGAGGGTAGAAAAGATGTAAAGAAACATGTTCAAGCAGGTTGGAATGACTGGAGAAAAATGTCAGGGGTAATGTGTGATAAAAGAGGGTCAGCCAGAATGAAGGGAAAGGTGTAGAGGGTGGCGGTGAGAGCAGCCATGCTATCTGTTTTAGAGACAGTTGCAATGAAGAAAAGACAGGAGGCAGAGCTGGAGGTATGGAAGATGAAGATGATGATGTTTTCTTTGGGAGTGAGGAGAACGGATAGGATCAGGAATGAGTCCATCAGAGGGACAGCACATGTGGCTGTTTTGGAGATAAGGTCAGACTGAGATGGTTTGGACGTTGGACAGAGGAATGCTATTGGTAGATTGATGCTGAGGTTGGAACTGCAAAGCAGGAAAGCTAGAGGAAGAGGAGATTTATGGATGGAGTGAAAGAGGACATTAAGTTAGTTGGTGGAGAGAAGAGGATGCAGAGGAGAGAGTTGGATGGAGGCAGATGACTGGCCGTGGCAACCAATGAAGGGGGCAGTGGAAAGGAAAAGAAGATAAATTATAAGCTCTGCCTTGAGTTACCCCTTAAGGCCAAACACTCAAAGTATGTTGTAATCATGGAGAGCATTGGATTGTACCACAGAAGAAAGTACAACTGGCTTCATTATCCATTTCGGTTTCATTGCATTTCATTTTATTTTATTTTTTTTAATGGGTGATTACAGGATAGGTGTTACTTGACTTTTGTTTCATTGATCCAGTAAGAACATATTATTCCCACATTTCAAATGACTTCCTGTTGAAACAAAGCTGTTGTGTGAACTATATTTTCACTAGTCGAATATACATCCACGCTGCAGGTGCAAATACACACCTGGAGTTGTGGTGGAGCCAATGTATCAGCTATTACTCAATGTAAAATGACTTTTGCATCCTCCAACCAATACTTCATACTTGATGTAATATTCGTATTTAGTCATTTTATTCCAAAGCCAGTACTTTTTTTATATGGTGCTCATTTTATATACTGTATCTGTTTAAACAAAATGCAGTCATTCTTTGGGGATTTTTGCTTTGAACACATGCTCTCACATTCTGGTCCAATAATCTTGAAACAAACCAGAGAGATATGGCTTTCTGAAGACCTTGGACCCAGGGCATAGCACGACCGTCCTTCCAAATCCAAATCAACTCATCACGCAGAATTAACAGAGCACCTTTTTTATAAAAAAATTTCCAAAGAGCATCTTGCAAACTGTAAGAACTTGGAGTTAAAAAAAAAGATAAAAAAACAAGTTTCTTTGACGTTGTACTTTTTAGCATGATCTGCTAACTCCATCTAGTTCTTAGTGCTGCAGGCAAGCCCCCAATTCAGTCTGTGCAAAGATTTTTAAGGAGAACAAAATGTGACAGGACTTCCGTAACTCAAATATTTCTGAGTTTAGTAAAGATATTACACAGTGTGATTAATGGACACTTCGATGGTTGAGTTTCTTGTTGTACCTCGTTTTTCAAAAATTAGCAAGTACTTGTGGATATGTGCGGCTCAGTGGGGTCAAACAGGTGAAAAATAGGATTCAAACCAATTATGTTGACCTGACATTCATTTGTACACAGGACAAGATGTTACTGTCATTTGTGCATAAAACCCAGACAGAACACAACTAGCAGCCCAACTCAGATTGAAAAGAAGCTAACGAGCACTACAACAAAAAACAGGCAAGCTACCTGTAAATTAGCAACCAAACAAACAATTTGCCATCACCACTGACCTAACCTAGCCAACAGCAGTCTGCAGCATGTCATTGGGGTTTTCAAGTGGGTTCCTTCCTTCACCGATGTTTCATTAAGTTAAGCCCACAACACCTCAAGAAGGCTTAACTGTAATGTCCAGTGTCCCAGAAACACCCCCCTCAAAGCTACATAGCCAATCTACAAGCAAAAATCCTACCATGACTACCTCCCCAGATACCATGCTTCCTCCTTAACCACAACCATTCACTTGTTTGTTCTGCTGCCAGAGACATGTTGCTGACTGTAAGTTTCAGGCTCCAACCCTGTGGAGCAGCAATAACAGACTTTGCCACAAAACCATGGCAGCACTCCTCTTCAGGCTGCACCAGAGCTCTCTAACCTCACTCCTCTACATCTGTTGCCATCTCAGCATACCTAGGTCTCTTACGCTCACAAGCCTCCCCAACTTGATCCTCCCAGTGGACCATAAGTTCGATGAAATAGACTAACCTCTCTAACCCAGACCGCAGTGACATATCTGACATATCATAGCCAGGTGCTAAATATATATGCTTGGGCAACCAGCTGCTCATTCAGGTCCACCATTAACTTCCAAGCCCTGCCAAGACTTAGCTGCCCTGAGTTGTGCCCGAACAAAAATGGTCTGACCTTTTCTCAGTCACGTACAAATATAATTTGCCTAGCCTCCTTACCAACAACAACAGAATTTACCTCTAGACGTTTTTCTTCAACTGCTGCTGCCAAACATTTCAACACCTGGTTATGACTCCAAGTGTAACCCCCCTGGGAAAGACAAACCTTACACCCTGACAATTTGTGCCTAAGTGTGCATTTCACCAGAACACAATGGGCAGGCAGCATCCTCACCCAACTATTGTTTTAGGTTCTGGGGAGATGGGAGCACATCATAAGTAGCCCCTATAACGAACCTAATTGTATTAACCTCCATGCTCCACAACTCTCTTCACTTCTACTTGAAGCAGATAGAATTCACATGATTTATTTTGATATTTACTTTCATGATAAGGTTGTAAATGCTAACAGCAAGGGTGATTACAATTACTTGTAACAAAAAAAACTTGTTATACACTGTAGATTTGTCACATAGATGTATATAAACAGAATTTTCACAAACTAAAAAATGCAGCATTAATCCATGGTCATTAATCAATTCATTCATTCAATCATCCATTATCTATAACACTCATCCTGCACTTGACCAGTCACAAATTGATTGCGGTAACTTGAAGAGAAACATACAACCATTCACTCTTTATATAGACACAAGCTTATTCACATATCTGAGCAATTTAGGGTCTCCAATGAACCCACTGATTGTTTTGGGACTCTGCGATGAAATGGGGCACAAGAAGGAAACCACCAGAGAGAGCACAGACACACAAACATTCTGAATTGAACCAGGGACCTTCTTGCTATGAGGCGGAAGCGGTAACCACTGCGCCACCTTATCCACTATCATTTTTGTGGATTGATTTTCAGTCATTCCAAAACTTTCATACTTACAGATATACTTTCATAACTGACTGAAATTATATAAAATAACTAAACCGTCTCACTCCAAATATGTGTCTAAGGTGAAGATATTTCTGCAGAGCTCAAGCAAATCCTCCAAAGTTTTTTTCTTTTTCCAGGGTAGAGGTTTGAGCAGTGAGTTCCCGCGGTCTGTCAAAAAACAGAAGTCTTGGTATCATCGCATCGGTGCCCAGACTTTTCCTCCAACAGGTAGGAGGACAGACAGACGAGCAATGAGCAGAGTGATAAAGAGAGAGTCGCAAGATGCTCGGGTTTTAAGATGAGGCAGATAAAGAGGTGAGGATCAAGGGAAGCAAAAAACTGCCTTGCTGGGGTTATGGAGGTTACTAAGTGAATATTCCGGAAGAGGTGGAGGGAATGAGATATCCGGGACCTACAGGAGCGTCCTCATTTTTTTTTTTTTTTCTATTTTCAGACTTTATTTTGACACACTGTTCCACCTCAAAAACTGTCTCTCCTCTGCAAACTGGCTGCTGTCCCAAAATGTGTTTAAGAGGACCGCACACTGACTAAAATGTAATTACAAATTGATGTAAACTAGATATGACTGGCTCGCCCGCACCTGCCAGGGGGTATTCTCCCGCGGTTATTCGACCACCCCTCATTTGCCAGTGAAAATGTAACACCCCTCTGCGCCCTAAAATCAACAAAGGCATGATTATATACTAGCTGTTGCTTAGCGATCAATAACTCCATTTTGGTGGTGTGAAACGTTGTTGAACGCGCAAATGCCGCTCTGGGCCATCTTGAAAACATTAAAAAAGTTTCTCCAGGATCCTGTCCAACAGCGCAAACTCATGCAGGGACCAAGAGAGACGAGTCCCTGTCAGGGATGTTCCTTAAAATAGCATCCCAGACTTTTGTGTCCTGAATTAGGATCAGAACAGCTAGACAAAATAAACCAAAGCATAACATCTAATTAATATAGATATATAGGGAAGCAGTAGTTAGCGCTTTCACCTCAAAGCACGAAGGTCTCCGGTTCGATTCAGACTGGGAGCCTTTCTGTGTGGAGTCTCCATGTTCTCAATGTATCTGCATGGGTTTCTTCCAGGTTCAGTGGAGATGCTAAATTACAGATGCGTGAAAGAGAGGGGAATGGTTGCATGTCTCTATATGAAGAGTGAATGAACGAGTGAATGGCTGTAAGTCTCTATATGCAGCCCTGTGATTGACTGGCTCCTGGTCCAGACTGAATCTGCCCGTCGCCCGATGACAGATGGGATAGACTCCATCCCCACATGACCTAGAGTGCAGGAAGAGTCATATATATGATGAATGAATGAATAAATGAATGAAATACTACTCAGTGCTCCAGTTCTAAACACAGCGGCAGAAAGATGATGTCTGCCCCTATTTGGTTTTACAGTTGACCAAATCTGAAGAATATTAAGTCTCAAAAGAAATACCTGTGAACCAGCATAACTCAGTAATGGTATTTTCTTATCATCAATTTTCAACTTTCATATCCCAGTGGAGCCTGAGACTGTCAGTCTGTCAGCAAAAGGAGACACGCACTCAGTTTCACTTTATATTTTAAACAACGTCAGAATTCCACTTTGCTTTTGAAGAGATGTAAAAAGATAGAGTAAACCAAATAAATGTGGGAACGAGGCGCAGGAATCTTGGCTCACCACTGGACTAGAGAGATGGACAGACAGGGGACGGAGAGGTATTTTCGGCCAATGGGAAAAAGATAACGCAGTGAGTGATTGGATGTTGTAAACATGTCCGGGATTCTTTCTCGGCTGACCGTTCCTCAAATCTGAAAGCAGCAGACTATTCTTGCCGTTTTTTCCAATATTTGTAAAATATTTTGTAATCTCCTTCCTTTCATAACACATGCTGTAATGGTTTTGAAAACCCCATGGAAGAGGAAAATGAAAAGCCATTTCTCTTCCTGGAGCCCATTCAAAGATTTATAGGTATGAAAGAATGTAGACCGATTCCAGCGTGATTTGGGGGAAAACGATACTGACAGTTATGAGGTTGATTTTTTTTTTTCTGGAGTCAGGCCATTAAAGCCCGCCATCTGCGAGCGGGTGAAGGCAAGCAACTCGCTTTTAATGCCTGAGTTATGGATTTGGAGAAAACAGCCTTCAAATGAGCACCAAATTGTTACTACATTATTATTACGTTTTTATGCCATTGTTGGATTTTTATTCAGACAATGAAGACCATGGACTTCTAGCTCCGTTGGGCGAATTCCCCGTCCTGCTTGTGACTCAGCTCCGCCTCCTCCTGTCATCATGTCGAGGTGTGCTCCTGTGTCTTGGAAACTGTAGATAAATCCCAGAAGAACATCTCTCAAATAAACTTGAAAAAAAAAGAAAAATATTCGAGGTAATTTACTAACCGCTGTGGAAGTGGCGAGGTCAGGCAGCCCTTTACAGTCTCAGGTGGTATTAAGAGCTGAACAAGCTTGTTGCATGTCAGGGTGAACTGGACCGGAGGACAGACACACACGCACACACACATACACACTGATTTGTCAATCACACTCAGGCATTCAAAGCATCGACTCCAACATTAACCCCTCACAGAGATCAATGAGGCCGGAGCGCTGAGACGAGCCGTCTCCCATCTCTCAAAAATCCAAACCGCAGCTCGGATCTCCGTCTGAACGATTGATTCTCATGACATGAAAGGCTCGTCAGCTTCGTTCCTCTCCAACCCTCGGCTGATCTCGTTCAGTCGCCGTTAGCTTGTCTACGATGCCGAATGTCAAGCTGAGCTAACGCGTTGTGATCCCGGCTATAGCTTGTCTCTTTTAAGATCACGCATTAGGCATGACTCGCACGTCGGCCTGGTTTTGTAGCCGACGCACCAGGCGCTTACCTCGTAAAATCTCACTTCATCTTTTGCGCCATGTACCTTGCATATATTTTACATGCACGCGGCCTCTGTGTTTCCTGACAAGGACAAATGGCTACTCTCCCGCCCCGTCATATCTACATGGCGGTGGCGTGTGTGCGACAGAGCCTCAATGTGACTCAGTCCTTGGAATAGCGACAAAAGCATTTCCCGGAAGATAGATGGCTTTGTTCGGCACCTAAAATATGAAATTCTTCCTTTTGTAAATGTACTTGTGTCGGACGGAAGGAATCAGTGGAAGCCTGTCGTCTGCGGTAAATGTCAAAGCAGGATAAATATGTCTCTCCCCGTATTCCTTTATTGCCGCTTTTTATTCTGCATTTCTTAGGTAAAGCTTCCTCTCGTGAGGGACTCTATCATACCGCGCCACAATTTACGGCATTGGATTTTTCTTTTACTGCGTGTAACTATGTGGGGTGGCGCAGTGGTTAACACTCCTGTCTCACAGGAAGTAGGTCCCTGGTCCAGATCCGACACGGGACTTTATGTGTCAAGTCTCCACATGTGTATGAGGTTCACAGGTTTCCTCCTCAGTTGTGCGGTAGATTCACTGGAGACCCTAAACTGCTCAGACATGTGAATGTGAGTCAATGGTTATTATTCCATGTTGACTGTGTAAATGACAGAGGGAATGGATACATGTCTCAATGTGACGTGAATGAGAGCTACAGGCTCTCACTCCCAGACCCCCTTCTCATGATTTGTCGATGCACTAGGAGTGTGTTTTTTTGACAAACCTGGAAAAGCATCTCTTTCCCGCTGCAGCGTCATTGGACGAATGGGATTTGTCATTTTGAACAGAAAGATGTGGACAAATACAAACTCTGCTTTTATTTTGGTTAAGTTCAGATATAGATACTAATGTTGATATGACACTCGATGGTTCATCCAATAAATGGCAAGATACGTGTTCTAATGTGTCTATATTTGATGCTACGGGAAAATTCTAAATTCATCATGTGGTTGACACTAAGGGATGAAAACATGTTCATGAGAGAGTGAATAGTTCTATGTCTCTATGACATATGAATGAAAGAGTGAATGATTGTATTTCTTTATATGTGGCCCTGTGATTGACTGGCGACTGTTTAAGGGTGAGTCCCGCTTCTCGCCCAATGACTGCTGGGATAGGCTGCTGTGACCCTGGCGTCAGGACAAGCGGTCTCGATAATGAATGAATGAATGTTATTACGTGTAAGACTGGTATGTCAAATAGATTAAATTCCTTTTTCATTAATCTTGACAACTCCTGAATATAAAACATTATGTTTAATCATGCCTTGGGATGGAACAAAAAAAAATCTTTTATGAAGGGATCAGTTAAAATAACTCTATACACTTTTTAATGAAATGTCTAAAAGAATTTAATCAAGACCGTTTTTTTTTTTTACCTTTTTACTCTACCAAACTTACCACTTGCCAAATCAATGGTGTGTTATTGCTAAATGAACAGTAGTCTGATTGTGATTATAAGATTTAGGTCTTAAGTTAAATTATTCTTGTATTATTTTTTTCTTTTTTTTTTTATTTGTAAATCAGATCCAAATCCAAATCAAATCAAGTCCAACGAAGACATATGTTAGTCTGCCAGCCTTGGCTAAGGTTCTGCTTTTATTGGATATTTAATGAAAATACATGGATTCACTGTAAACCCACAAATTTAATTTCCTCATAGTTCATAAAAAGGTGGCAATTACGCATTAATTCAAAGGTTACAGCAATTCAAGTGAGCATTCCAAAAAGAAGAAGAGGGGGGTTTCAATCTACACACAGACACTGGACGGCAGTGGCGAGTAGAAGATGCCTTTTTACCTCGCAGCAAACCTTAGACAGATCCAAGCCCAATGTGGGCGGCCTTCTGTCTGGACCAGTTGGGGTAGACAGATGCAGTCGGCCATCTTTCCTCCAGCGCACACCTGTAGGTGTTGATGTTTTTTTGACTTTGGAGTTGTTGATGCTTTTTCCACTTTCAAAATCTCACATAATGAACCGGAAGCTCTGCGCACTGATAAAAGAATTAACAGTTTCCTTAATGACACGCACGAGTTGGATTCTGTGAAACTCTCCCCCTGAACACATGATCAAAACTTAGGGATCCTGTGGACAAGCAGTTGGGGGGAAACGGAGCCAACTCATTAGAGACAGCTTCAGATTTAGTTGGCTAAACCTCTTAGAGGTCTCTCGGAGAGGCGGGGAGAAGACATGCAGGCCTTAATGTCAGCAAGAAAATGTTTATCTGCATCATCCTAATTTTTTGGACTTTGCTGCAAACAGCTGGTAGGAAATCGCTTCTTTGCGTACGTCGGCAGCCCTTGCTAAACAATGTCCTCTCCCCGAAACACACACGCATGCAGATTTTGCCGGCAGATGAAAAAATATTAAGAGTGTAACTTCACTGCCTCTTCTTAGTGAGGCCTTGAGGTTCTCGAGGCTCAGGGTCACCAGGAGAAAAAAAACGCAAAAAAACAAGGAGCGTCGAGATTCCCAGGACAATGGCAAGCAGACAAATAGCATCATGTGAAAACAATGATACGATGAGCGTCTCATCGAGAGCTGGATGGAAATCAGAGTGACAATCACGTTTGATCGTCTCGACCACCGCAACAAAGGAGCGAACGTCGCCTGCATGACATAACCTTGCTGGTTTGTGCCCACTTGTTTTGTATTCTCTGCACCAGGACTCGAGCCATCTTGTTTTGTTTTGGTTTTTTTTTTTATCTTCGTGCAGAGTTCAGAGTTCACTCCAATTTCCTAGTCCTGTTTTCCAGTCTTGACAATAAGGACACCTTTCATGTCGAGTAGGTGTGGACCACAGGCTTCAAGCTGATTTATAGAAACTCAGCATTTCGCCTCATGAGCACATGTATTATTTTTTTTGTTTGTTTTATTTTTTTACATTTCTCATTGCAATAGTAATGCATCAGTCCTCCACCTCACCTGAGAAGCCTTTTATAAGATCAATAAAATGCACCTCATACAGTACAGGCAGTGCCCATATATATACAGTCTGCGAAAAAATAAAAAATAAATGATCAGATGCACACACACATACGCATACATACATACACACACACAAACTTCATGCTTACTACTTAGGATTGTTATCTTTAATTTAATTCTTATCATTGATCAGTTGCTGTGATCTGATGCTCAAAGTTAAAAAATGAAATATATATATGTATATACTTTCTTCTCCATTTTTTTCCCCAGTTTAATTTTAAATTCATTATAAATGGGCAGGAAGTGGCCAAAAAATAGAATTTATCTCATGATAATCAAAAAGTATATTTTTAAAATGACCATGGATTAACTAAAAGAGCAGCTAAAATCAAAATAAAAGAGGAAAAGATTTAAAAGATGGAATTTGAACAAATTTGTCTTCTGTAGGGTACAAGTTTATTTTTTCTCACTTGATTCGATATCGTAATATGTCAGCGCTATTATCCATTACATGCATGTGATAGTCACATCCTGCCAAGTTTGACAGCTCTCCGTCCATTTTTTTTTCTTTTTCGCTTCTCATCAGCCTGTTCGCCATCTTTTCCTCTCATTCCTCCCGCCTTTAGTCGTCAGCAGAACAGAGTGGAGCTCATCACACAGGAATGTCACAACTCCCCGCATCTCAAACACAGCACTGCAGTCACACTCTCTGGTTTGAATTACTGCGGACCGGCCTTATCCACCCAACGCACATCGCACACAATTCAAATTTCGGGCACATTTCGACTCGGATTCAACACGCCGCTCCGTCTCCTGAATCACCCTGCACAAATGTATCACTCCTCCGTCTCTCGCGTTTGCTCTCTGCACGGCTGGGCCTAATTCCTGGGGAGAGTAATTTAGCCCTCACTCAAAATTTTCAGATCCAAGCACCAATCTGTGGATTTTACATCTTTCAAAGAGGGATAAGGCCCAGCATGCAGAATAAGCCTTGGAGATATTTCGACGCTGAGGAAGAAGGATAGCGAGTTGGAGACAGTTTTAGATCTCTTTTGCAGATTCCCTCCTCCTCTCTCACGCTCTCCGCCGAGAAACGCAAAGACTCAGTGCCAGGCGTTTGACTTTGGGCTCCGTGGATCTTGACATTGGAAGCGCGGTGACTATCCCTGCCAATGAGAATTACGTTTTCATTAGGCATGCACAGCCCAGCCCAGCTGCCCCCTGGCAACTCGTCCCGAGGCTTTTATTATTGTTTTTGAAATGCTGGCCAGCAGCAATCCATGTAAGGAGGCTCTACAATGTGTGTGTGTGTGTTTGTGTGTGTATACTGTATCTAAAAAGTGTTTGTGTGTCTGTCGTCGTTAATAAATTTCTTGCTGCGGTTAATGCCTATTGCTCCCCAATGAACCGTTAAATGAGCGCAGTTGAAAAGAGAAACATATTCACATGCTTCCGCTGGAGAGCTCATGCCTCGCACATGTGATTGTAGGTCACATATGCATTGGCACACATAAAAATACACACACATTTCTGGTCTTCGTATGATGAAGCGTTGTACCAAGAGTCACAACTGCATCTATCTATCCCTTTTTATGACCTTTGCGCGGACCGAGCAGTGGACCGACCCCACCCCAAAACCCCCGAAACAGCCTATGCATCATAGCTCGGACCACAGCCCAGCTGCCTCCGCTGCTGCATTTATTTCTCGGCGATGGCCCAACGAAAAAAAATTACTGATGACACAACGATGACAGCTAAGCGGCTGGGAAAAAACAAAGGAGACAGCTGGCGAGTGGATGAATGACGGGGAAAATTAGAAGGGAGAACTCGGGGAAGGGGCCGCATTAAGAGCATGAAAATAGAAACGGCAATTCAAAATAGAGTCATGAAAGCAAAAGTAAAGGGAGGCTGTAGTTTAACTATATGATTTGCGTTCCCTCGCATCTCCCTAAACTACACATCCAGAAAGAGCGCAGTCCATAACTTAGCATGATTAGTTCGACAGTCGGCCTTCCCTTTTGGAGTCTGCTGGCACTTAATCCAGTTTCACATGACCCACTATCCCCGGTGTGACTGCTGCAATGATAAATGTCTGATGTGATACTTAAGTGTGATTAAACATAAATAAATATTAAGTGTCATTAAACAAGCTTGCGTTGTCACGTGCCTCCCATTTTAAACTGCTATTGTTTGCCTTCTGCCCATTCAGGCAAATATCCACCATTGAAAAATGCGACTTAATCAAGTTGTATCAGTTGTTCTCGAATGTACGCAGGCGCAGGCGTCGCCCGCCGCGAGGGCCGCTACAACGTTTGTCTGCGAGCCGCAAAACGAACTCATCCGCGACGGAGATGACAAGACAGTGCGACGTGTAGTAGTTTTTTATCGCATGCAGATGGTTGACAAATTAAAGGAAAAACACGAATCAGTGGAAAAAAAAAGTAGCCTGCACAGATGCTTCCAAAAAGATGTGCCACATGGTTCAATTAATCAAATATCATCCAGTCATGCTCCGGAGCCCTAGATGAAAATGCTGTGCAGGCCCTGGTTGATCTCGATTTTAGACGACAGCAAGGGGGAAAGATCTAAGCGACTTTGAAATGGAGTTCATTGTCAGGGCACAGATGGCTGGAGCTTCAACGGCAAAGACGCGCAACCGGCTCAGAAGTCGCCGACGAATAATGACATCTGCATATAGATCCTCTGGAAAGGACGTCAGTAAATACAGTCAGAGAAGAAGAAAAAAAAAAAAAACGTGTGGCCCTCATGCTGGTTCATTAGCGAAATATGTAAAGGAGCAGAACAGAAGAAGATCCATTCCCTGAGGGACAGAGAAAGGCGGCGCGGGATGTGATCATGCAACAACAGCAACAACACACAGCCACTAATTACGTAGACACGGATCCTACTGAACAGTCGTAATCAATGTGTTGCAGGGTGGATATATGCATTTCTAGAGCTTGGAAATCCGTCGCCAGGTTTTCCAGGTGCCTCAGGGATCATGATATATGTCTGAGATGACCATCGATCACTCACAAAGTGACGCCGACTTATTCAAAACACAAACAGGCCTGAAGGAACGATCGATTATTTATTTATTTATTTGTTTCATGCGGTGGAAAAATGATGTGATGTGATGACATCACATGACAGGGTTTAGTTAAGAGTCAAAGCACTGGAAAGCCCACATTAGGGAACTGGTTGGTTATTCGGTTGGTTCCAAAACACACCACAGTCAAAAATGTGGGAAGCAAACGTCTGAGACCAGTTGCCTTCACCGTGACTCACAAAACCATGGTTTTCTCTAGACATTAAAACTTTTTTTTTTTGTTTCTTCAGCCTAACCTCGTAGATCCGGAGTCTCTTTCGTATCCAATTTACAAACTCTGCTTCAGAACATGAACCCAAACCGCGATGTTCCCCCTGACTCGAACAACGTGTTTTGTTTTGTTTTGTTTGGTCCCTCATCCTTACAAAAACACAACCCTGTAGGTCTGGAGCTGTGAGGGTGAACTGAGAGGCTACGACTGATCGATCATATCTAAGTTGGCCAGGAATCCCTGTGTGATATATTTATTTATATTTAATAGCTGTCATTACTGCGGCTTTAAATCGTTAACTGACGGTAATGGCTGAGATACTAAGTCATATATTTCCCCTCTTAGCTGCGACTACAGTCTGGCATCCCAAGTACGTCGGAAAACGACTGACGCTGATGTAGGGATAAGAAAGGCACTGGAAGAATAACCACCCGGCAACAACAGAACACACTGGAAGTATTGCTGCGATCCCAAAAGGTTAGTTTTAGCTCCTAAATTGACCAATTACAAACTCAACATCCATCACATGACATCGGCTGGCTAGCAACAATTAAAAGACAGCGGCCGCATTAACGAATTGCTGACATTTTTTTTTTTTAAAGCGATCCAATGAGATCAGTTCATGACCATGACATACAACTTGTTGGTTTTCG
>CAAKHD010011727.1:65532-109415 GCA_901007705.1 Fistularia tabacaria
GTCCGACACTAAAATAGTCATAGCTTCCTATGACTATCAAAAAAAAATGAAAATTGAGTAAATAACCGAACACATTGATGACTCAAATTTTTTCAACATCACTGCACACATGTCCTAATTTCTATTGGCACTGAACCAAGTGTTAAAACCTTATCAACAGGCAGGAGACAAGCACGGGGGCACTGTCAGCCCCTGGCTTAATCTTCCCGGAGAAGACCCAACAGGTCAGGGCTCCAATAATCTTGACAGACACACACATGCACATACATGCACTGCATGTGCACGCACATAAAATAAACATCCATGCAACAGAAGCAGGCGGAATTATCACATAAATGAAGCAGCCAAGAATGCAATTGTGCGTTTGCGGTCACGATGTGTGTACAGACTGTCAGGCCATTTTATTAGGTACATCTTTCTGGTACAGGGTGCAGGTTTAACTCTTCATGATAAAAACATCACCGGGTCCTCCGCTATCAACAAACCAGAGGGACGGTTATGGGAGAAAATCCCAGTGGATCAGCAATTTCCCACCAAAATACTCAAAACCGCCCCTTCTGGCAACAACCAACATACTGTGTTGAAAATCATTTCAATCTAACTTACTATGATGATTTGTTTAAACTGGAGCACATCCTCTTTACCATGACTGCATGCCTAAGTGTGTTCTGCTCCCGCTACGTGATTGACTAATTTGATAGGGCAGTTGAAAAGGTAAACCTAATAACGTGGCTGGTGAGTGGATGTGTGATTTTTATTTGCCAAAGAAAAGTCTAATATCATGTAGAGAAAACAAATATTAGTTCACATGGAAAGCATCCAACAGCCTGGACATTATTACTTCAAACCAATTACAAGCAACATGTGCCTCAATTGTTCCTGTAGACACGTTTTTTTTTTTTTTTTTAGATTTCTTCCAATTACCATTACAAATGGATTTGTGGAAAACTAAAAAGCAGAACTCTGCCTGCACTAGCTACATTTGTGCATCCACTTGAACCCCAAAGTAAAGCTATTCCAGGGCTGCGAACGCTTCCGGCGTGCACTGCTAGCTTGTGCCTTGCTGACTTCCCTGTGCAGATAAGTGGATAGACAGTTTTACTTGATTTCAGCAGCAGTTAATGATCTGTGCCTCATCGAAGCTTGTCATTCATTGTGCTTGTGCTTTCTTATGAGTCCCACATGTTGAAAATATATGCCATCACAGCATTGAAGGCAAGAAGAACGCTAGAATTTCAATGTGTCAATTCCCCCTTGTCGGTCATCCAGGCAGCTCATGACAAAATTATCAGAGGGGCCACTTTTGCAATGATGACTAAGGTGACCCGTTATAGCTAAATTAACAGGTGACTATACAATTGTCACAGTTTACGTTTGTCTTGTCAAAATTACAACTCACAGATTTTTCTTCACTACTGTGTTGACTGAGAGGAATTCCTTTGAGAGATTTAATAGAATTCTTCTGACTTGCCATCTTGACATTGAATGTGACTAGATCAGAGCAACGCCCTTCCTTGGCCTTAGCAGGTTAGATACAGACGACAGCACGTATGTGCGGGCCCATAATGAATGCATTAAAGTGCCTGTTCTTTGAAAAAAAAAGGGGTTTCATATGAGAGTCTATGAGGGAACTAAGGGCAATTTCAACCTGACAGACAATCGACCAAAAAGGGGCGGCTCCCCACGGAGCAGCATAGCACGCTGATTGGACATTTACATTCAGAGGCAGCTACAATGGTCAGAGCTACTGCAACAGCGGTAGAATCTGATTTTAAAAATTCTCCCTTTTTCCAAGCTTTGGTGGTCGTCCTCATGAACAAACCGCCCATGCATCCACGTCATGGTCAATTGTTGTTAACTTTCATTTATCTATTCATCGATCCTGCAGTAAGGGCCTCAGGTCTATCCCAGCTGTCATTGGATGAGAGGTGGGGTACCCCCTGGACCAGTTGCCAGTAGATCCCAGGGCGTCAAAAACAACCATTCACTCTTTCAATAACAAGTCTGGATAAGATAATGGATGGATCTTATCCCACAAGTCTGGACAAGAGGCAGGCATGAGAAGAATATGCCAATTCCTTTGTTTATTTCAGCACCTAGCCAACATGTGAGGAGGTGATTTTATAAGACTTGGTTATGATCATCCAGGACACTAGGGGGCACCATTATGGAAAATAGGATCCTAGAAATATGGTGTGGAGATTGTCTTATTTATTGCGAAAGTAATTCACTTTTAAACCTCATTAATCATATCAAAGCTTGTTGAGGCCCCTGGACTTTTTTCGCTTTTTTCTTTAACTTTCTAAGATCATCCAAGAGGTTTCTTCAGTTTTAATCAATCATTGGGATTTTACAGAATTTACAGTGACTTTGGTTGGTTTGGATTGGGTGTTGGACAAAGTTAAGAGGGTTTGTTAATTTAACAAATTAGATTTTTTGCAGCAACTCGGTTGAACAGGGTTGTTACCTGAATGTGTTAGTCATTTTGGGAAGACAGGTATGCTTTTTGAGGTGTAATCTGAAATCTTATGAATAGGTAATCTTAGGGCTTATGTGTAGGTTGCATAAACCTGAACGCTTTTTATGCTCCTTTGTGCTCACGGGCATCAGACTGTATAACAGCCAGTCTGGAAAGCACACAACTCTGACCGGCCGGAGATGCATCTGTGCTACCACGACCTCACTACCTCACTCATCCACACACGTCGTGCCCTTACTCCGTTGCTTTATTTTTATCCTTGTTGGTGTCACTCCATTCGCATCCTGTTTATTTTTGTCACTGTTGTTGTCACTCTGTTTCTATTCTTGCCCTTTTTGTTGTAATTTTGGTTGTCTATTCTCACCCTTGCTGTTGTTTTTGTTTTTCATTCTGTTTTTATATATTTCTATCCTTGTTGTTGTTCATTTTGCTGTCTATTTTTTTATAGATGCATTCTGCTATCTTTTATCTGTCTCTTTTATTTAAATCTAAAACATACTTATATACACTGCTGCTGTTGTGCTGCTGTGACAAAAGAATTTCCTCTATGGGGATCAATACAGTTCTATCACATCTTATCATAAAAGGCCGTATTGAGGAAGCCACAAGATTTTAGGACTTTACTAACATGACAAACCACTGTTTTCCTACCCTCTGCGGTTTTTGGACTGATCCCTGCCCAACAGTGGAGAGTTCAGATGACCCCTACCTTGTGTTCAAAGAGTTAATAAGAGTCAAACGATCTACACATTAGCCTTACAATCACCTCTATTCCCATTTGCTTATTCAATTGTAATGGACCATGGGGAGTTTCAGGTATATAACTGCTGGGGTTGGGTATTGGTCCAAGTTAAAAGGGTGCTTGTTTTACACAAGCTACACATGAGCCTTACAATTACCTATTCAGATTCTAACTCAGATGAGTTCCAAAAATTCTTACTTTTGTTCGTGAAATGACGCACACAGTTAGATTACAACCCTGTTCAACTCAGTTGCTGCAAAACAACCCAGCTATTAACATTAGCAACCCAACGGCAGCCCCAACCCAGGCAGTCATACACCAGAAGGTCCACAGAATCCATGAAAACTGAAGTAGCCACTCAGACAAGAGGAGAACGGTCTACAAGAAGATAAAAAAAAGCCAAGTCCAGTTGCCTTAACAGGGTTTGACAACGATTAATGGTGATTCAGTGTGTATTACTTCATTGCACAGAATACTATCTCTACATCATATTGCCAGGAAGCTATTTTTCCATGCTCGTGCCACCTCGTGTCCTGGATGGCCACAAACAAGTCAGGTCTAGTAAAATTACTTCTTTGCTTTTTGGCTCCGTGCTGAAGTTAACTCGATTGTTCTTGATAAACAAACCATTAACTGAATATGGCCGTATGCCTTTGGCTCATTATATTTCATTATTCAAATGTCACATAAACATCCGGACATGCGGATGGACGGCAACAAATCTCAAATGCAGTTTTAATATTTTGAGGTTCATAAAGTTCTCAGTGGCAATGCAGCCTCAGGGCGGCAAAGGCCAGTGTCTCCTGGAGCCGGACTCGGGGGGGCACAGGCTAGTGTCTCCCTGAGCCGGTCCCAAGCACAGATAAATGCAAAGGGTTGCGTCAGGAAGGGCATCCGGCATAAAACTTTTGCCAAAACCAAATATGCGAATCAAACCTAAAATTTCACACCGGATCAGTCGAGGCCCGGGTTAACAACGACCGCCATTGGATCCGATAACCTACAGGGTACCAATGGAAATTGGGCTACTGTGAGTCAAAGAAGGAGAGGAGGAAGGCGTGTTTGGAAGCAGAGAGAGAAGAGGAAAGGCAAGAGCTGAGAGTAGGGACTTTGAATGTTGGGACGATGACAGGAAAAAGTAGAGAGTTGGTTGACATGATGCAGAGAAGGAAGATGGATATACTGTGTGTCCAGGAGACCAGATGGAAAGGTAGTAAGGCTAGAAGCCTGGGAGCAGGTTTTAAGTTGTACTATCATGGTACTGTCAGGAAGAGAAATGGAGTAGGAGTTATCTTGAAAGAGGAGTTTGTTAGGAACGTTCTGGAGGCGAAAAGAATGTCAGATAGACTTATGAGCTTGAAACTAGAAATTGAAGGTGTGATGCTCAATGTTGTTAGTGGCTGTGTCCCACAGGTGGGATGTGAGTTAGAGGAGAAGGAGAAGTTCTGGAATGAGTTAGATGAACTGATGCAGAATATCCCCAGAAATGAGAGAGTGGTCATTGGGGCAGACTTCAATGGACATGTTGGTGCAGGCAATAGGGGTGATGAAGAAGTGATGGGCAGGTTTGGTATCCAGGATAGGAATGTAGAGAGACAAATGGTGGTAGACTTTGCAAAAAGGATGGAAATGGCTGTTGTGAAAAATTTTTTCCAAAAAAGACAGGAACATAGGGTAACCTATAAGAGCGGAGGTAGGAGCACGCAGGTAGGAGCACGCAGGTAGACTACATCTTAGACAAGGTCATCTGAAAGAGATCAGTGACTGCAAAGTAGTGGTAGGTGAGAGTGTAGCCAGACAGCATAGGATGGTGGTTTGTAGGATGACTCTGGTGACAAGGAAGATGAAGAGGACAAAGGTAGAGCAGAGAACAAAGTGGTGGAAGCTGAAAGGGGAGGAGTGCTGTATGGTTTTCAGGGAGGAGATGAGAAAGGCTCTTGGTGGTCAGGGACAACTACCAGGTGACTGGACAACTATAGCTAATGTGATAAGGGAGACCGGTAGGAGAGTACTCGGTGTGTCGTCTGGAAGGAAAGTAGATAAGGAGACCAGGTGGTGGAATGAGAAAGTGCAAGAATGTATCCAGAGAAAACGGTTAGCAAAGAAGAAGTGGGACACTGAGGGGACTGAAGAGAACAGACAGGAGTACAAGAAGATGCAGCGTGAGGTAAAGATAGAGGTAGCAAAGCCAAAACAAAGGACATACGATGACTTGTATGCTCGTTTGTACAGTAAGGAGGGAGAGAATGATTTATACAGGTTGGTAAAACAGATAGATAGAGATAGAAAGGATGTACAGCAGGTCCGGGTGATTAAGGATAGAGAGGGAAATGCATTGACAGATGCTAGAAGAGTGATGGGAAGATGGAAAGAGTACTTTGAAGAGTTGATGAATGAGGAAAATGAAAGAGAGGGAAGGAAAGAAGAGGTGACTATTGTAGACCACAGAGTAGCAGAGATTAGTAAAAGTGAAGTGAGGAGGGCATTGAAGAGGATGAAGAATGGAAAGGCAGTTGGCCCAGATGATATACCTCTGGAGGTATGGAAGTGTCTAGGAGAGGCAGTGGTAGAGTTTCTGGCTAGATTATTCAACAGGATCTTAGAGAAAGAAAAGATGCCTGAAGAGTGGAGAAGAAGTGTGATGGTGCCCATTTTTAAAAATAAGGGGGATGTGCAGAATTGCAGTAACTATAGAGGGATAAAGTTGATGAGCCATACAATGAAGTTATGGGAGAGAGTAGTGGAAACTAGACTGAGAGCAGAAGTCAGTATTTGTGAGCAGCAGTATGGCTTCATGCCTAAAAAGAGTACCACAGATGCAGTATTCGCTTTGAGAATGCTAATAGAGAAGTACAGTAGATGAAGTGCTGTAGGTGAAACAGAGATGTTCAAGGTGGAGGTGGGACTTCATCAGGGATCAGCTCTGAGCCCCTTCCTGTTCTCAGTGGTGATGAACAGGCTGAGGTTCATCATCTCTAGAGAGGTGGAGGTATGCTCTAGAAAGGAGAGGAATGAAGGTTAGTCGCAGCAAGACAGAATATATGTGTGTGAATGAGAGGAACCCGGGTGGAACAGTGAGGCGACAGGGAGTGGAGATCAAAAAGTTGGAGGATTTCAGGTACTTAGGGTCAACAGTCCAGAGCAGCGGAGAGTGTGGAAAAGAGGTAAAGAAACGGGTTCAAGAAGGTTGGAATGGGTGGAGAAAAGTTTCAGGGGTTCTTTCTGATAGAAGAATTTCATCTAGAAAGAAAAGAAAGGTTTACAAAACAGTGGTGAGAACAGCAATGCTGTATGGTTTGGAGACAGTGGCACTGAACAAAAGACAGGAGGCAGAGCTGGAGGTAACAGAAATGAAGATGTTGATGTTCTCTTTGGGAGTGACCAGGATGGATAGGATCAGGAATGAGTCCATCAGGGGGACAACTCATGCTAGATGTTTTGGAGAGATGGTCAGAGAAGCCAGACTGAGATGGTTCGGCCATGTGCAGAGGAGGGATAGGGACTATATTGGTAGATGGATGCTGGAATTGGAGATGCCAGGCAGGAGGTCTAGAGGACGACTGAAGAGAAGATTTATGGACGTAGTGAGAGAAGTTATGAAGGTAGTTGGTGTGAGAGAGGAGGATACAGAGAATAGGATTAGATGGAGGAGGTTGATTCGCTGTGGCGACCCCTGAAAGGGAAAAGCCGAAAGGAAAAGAAGAAGAAGAATACTATGCAGCAGGTCTGCCCTATTTATTTAAAACTTTCTACTATTTCAACATTTTTTTTTTTTATAATTGATCTATGTTGACAACTGAAAAGAAGCAGAAATCCACAACAGCTGTGAGTTCATTGCCATGACCACCAGGGTCAGCTGATATGGAATCTAACTTTAGAGCCTCCTCACAATCCTTTGTCAATGATGCATTTAAATATTTAACCAAGAAAACTGAGTTTGTCATGTACCTTACATTAAGTTATTGCAATTTAAAAGTGCCTTCCTTTTTGTAGTCCCTTAATGTAGTTGACTGCTAATTTTGAATTCCTTTTATCATTCCTTCAAAGTGTAATAGTTGTTTTGCTGTTTCAGGACAGCTTTTGGTCAAATATCTAATTTTTTAATTACTTTTAGATATCACAGTCTTTTACCTTTTTTAATGTAATTATTATGATGTGAGGTTTCAGCGACCCTTGACCTTTGAACCAAGCCAACCTATTTAACTCATTCAATTTTAAGACCATTAATTACTATATTTAGATTTAGAGTCCATGTGTTTTTTGCTGAAATATAAAGCTCACCAGGATTTAGACAGATTTTCCCTGATTTTGTGTTCAACAGCATCGTCAGTGTGAAGGAGACACGGCTGACCTCATTAGCTGCCAACATTCTGATTGGCCTGTCTGCATTCATGCTGCCTGTTCCCCTCCAGGGGATTCCGAAACCCGTCCTTTACGGCCTCTTTCTCTACATCGCAGCCACCTCACTTGATGGAAACCAGATGGTGGACCGCATGGCCCTGTTATTAAAGGAGCAGGTGAGTGGGAAGATATGAGACTTAGTGGCGAGCCTGCCTGCCAGTAGTCAGTTTGTAGCGCTTATGTTATTCCTGTTTATTTATTAGTTCCATATGATGGCACATTCTGTGTAAGCAGTTTGAAAAGGGATTGGTTTGAGTATAGCTTTTATTCTGTACTTCCTTGAGTAGAAAATGCAATTCTAACATTAAATTAAAAAATAGAATGGAATAGTAGCAAAATGACAGGGTAACCTGTTCCTGAATATGGTGTTGCAACTTGTTTTGCTTGTTTGTTTTTTAAGGGGGGGATAATTATCATGGCTATTTCAGTGAGTCACTACAAATTAAATCTTAAAATCAGGCTTTAAGCAATGATTCTTCTAATGTGGCATATCAGCTGCTTTTCTGGTGATACCTAGGAAATAGGAATAATTTGAAAAACAATGCGTTATATCTACTCGTGGTCAGTCATAATGACAGGAGACAATGCGTTACATCTCCTGTCCACTTCAAAAGATATGTGATATCTGTTCTCCACTGCTAAATATATAATATATAACATGTGCTGACTGGAAAAACAAATACTGTGCATTTCAAAGATTCATTGCGATAATCTTTTTCTACTTAAAGCACAAATGCATGAATCTCTTAACCACTTCTTACTTCTCTACCTAGACGTCCTATCCTCCCACCCACTACATTCGCCGTGTGCCTCAAAGGAAAGTGCACTACTTTACAGGGCTACAGATGATCCAGCTCATCATATTGTGTGCCTTTGGGATGTATCCTCTGCCCTACATGAAGATGGTATTCCCTCTCCTGATGATCCTGCTTGTCCCTGTCCGGTAAGATGACAAAGGCCAATAGGGGGCAGAGAGGGAACCATGATAACCAACACTATAAGGCAGCTACAGAAAAACATTTTCGTTGATTATCCAAGGTGTGATGTTTTTGAAGGGGTTTTCACGCAATTCTATGCATATACGATCAGTGTTACGGAATACTCGGCATGCAAACAAGTTCAATAAGTCTTCCAGCTAAAACTAACGGTACAAACTGTTTTATTGAACTTTGCATCAAACTGAATTAGTCGGAGCTCAAGATTTTATAGCCTGTCTCAGATGAACTGGTAAAGCCTGGAGGTGTCCTGCTCAGCAGCAATGAGTTTGACTTTTAACATTTCACTTATAAATATTAGATATATCCAGCTTAAGTACGAGGGCATTTGCCTTTTTTGCTATGGATTGTACAAAATTGTGTTATTACTTTATTGGTATTTAGTTTTTTTAGGGATTTTTTATTCGTATTGTAATTATTTGTTTTTCTATTTTGTTCCAGGACACTCTTACTTCCAAAAATAATTGAGGCCAAGTATCTGGATATTATGGATGCCCAACACATGTAAAGTAACAGAGGAACTTCATGAGAAAGGAGAAGATGTAACTTTTGTAAATGAATATATTAAATGCATTTGGACTGCAAGAGTTTGATCTTAACAACTAGTGGATAGCTGTGATTTTCTTTTGCTCCCCCCTCCATTCCCCCCCACACACCCTTTTTTGCCTAGAGCTGATAACTCATGAGTGCTCATATCAATGTCATGTCATGGACCTTTTAAAAAAATACATATTCCATTTGTGTGTTTGACCAAAAATGATTAAAGTAATCCCTAACCTGGACAAACCATCAATTAAAAATATAAATCAAATCATTTATTTTGATTTTACTATATGTTTATGTTTTTTTTTCTCGTGCTCATCTTTTTTAAGCAATGTAGTTAGTAATGCTTCACTTAATTTTTAAGAATAGCTTTTAAATTTTGTTGCAAATTAGATATTCTATTTAGAAAATATTATTTAGAAAAGTCAATGCTTTTAGTAAATTATGTTCCTGACAAAAGGAAGCATGAATCTAATGCAGTTCCAGTACACATTATTCCACCAGCTTCACCAATCTATCTAACATGAAATCCAGAAAATAGTAAGGATTGAAAACAAGCAGACAGTAATGTGTTTTTAAAAAGCCCAGACAATTCTTTCTTTGTTTTTATACAAAGAAAGAAAGAAAGAAACACACAAAGAAAGAAACAAACAAAGAATGGAAGAGTTTGAGTTCAAAAAATTCCTTTATTCAAATAGAATAAATAGATCCAAGGAACATGTAAAGATACTCAGTTCAAACAAAAGGGCAGTGGCAGGCTGATCAACTTAAAATGAGTACATCAACTCGCCGTTGTTGAAAGAAAGACTCAAGGAAGAAAGATGGGATGAAAAAACTGAAGAACTGTTACAGTCACAAATCTCAATTGTTAAATTCACCCATTAGATGGCGGTAAGGCCTCATCTTCAGAGTAGTTGAGCTCGGGCTTATGGATTCAAAAGCACAATGTAGGTAACTATACCTAGTACACTGGCATGAGTACAGACTGAGCTTTTTAAAAATGTAAGTTTTATTTCCACAATTCATAAATCCCAATTACTAGTTACGCTATTTATTCCCCTATACAAACCTAATTCATAATCATAAAACCCAGCTAACAATTAAAGATTTAGACGAGATATTGATAGCAAATGCAGTGCTAGGATTGGTTACTTCATTGTCAATCTATGTGAAAGTAAATCGCTACTTTTCCAGGAATGCAAACTGTGTACTTTGTGTCTAGCAGAATAAAACACTTGCTCAAACACAAAGTGTGACATTTGCTTTGATAAAGAATTGTGAGCAGGAGTCGGATGTTTCACTAACAAGAAGAAATGCTAATAAATTTGAAACACATTTCAATTTGTGTGGTACATAAGTCAAGTAATCTCAGGCCAATTCCAAGACTCACAAAGATCGAACACTGACCGTGTCTGCAAACAGTCAGCCTCAACCCCTAATAAATCTGCCCAAAATTCGGTCGCTAGAAGCCCGGACAGAAAAAAACCAAAAAACCTTTGAAGTTCACAAATGTTGATCATCTGTGTTAAACATCAGGATATTAAATGTTACCTATCTGAGGAGGCAGCATAACTCCTGGTATCGGAACTCAAATACGATACCTTAACTTCTGCAGTTTATTGTGAAAAAGCTTAATTGCCTGTACTTTGAGGTTTTCATGGAGGATTGAAAATGCAGTATAATTCATTGTCTTCCAGTCCTTAACTGTGCTGCTCATGTACATCCTTGAGCTCCCGTGATCTGTCTAAATTAAGTAATCCAAAAAGTCACAAGCAGCAATTAAAACTGCTCCTATCAAACTGACTTACCTCATTTTGGTCTATAAACCTTTCTGCTCACTAAGCTTAGTCCAAAAAAAGGTACCTGGCATTTCCCCCCAAACTGGCTCAAAAGTCATTGTCTAGTCCATTTTTCTTCATGGTTGATGGAGCATCTGACAAAACTTATCCAATCTGCAGCCAATTATGATCTCAAAGAAAACAATATCTCTCCTTTGCTCTTCACTGTTACTGGAGAATGAGCACCGATGACTCTAATGTTCACTTAGCCCTGCCTTACTGATGCCTTTCAAAAGAATATTGCTATTTTGTATCTGCTCTTGTACTTTACAATGGTTCATCTGCCACAGAAATGTTAAGCCTTAACAATTATAATAATACTGTTACATAGTTAAAATTACCACAACTAATACGGAAAGATACATGAACATTCAGTCATTTCCTACTTCATAACAATTATAAAAAGGCTGTCAAATCCTTTAAAAGTGACACAAATTCTAATTGAGAAATATAAATACATTGGCCTGAACACTTTCCGAGTTGTTTGCACTTGTGTTACACTGAGAGAGGATTTCATTTTTAGCTTTTTGATTTTATTTAGTTTTTAGATCAAAAACCAAGAAAAGGCAAGAGTGAAGCAGGAAAGGATGAAAAGAATGAGATCTTCCTCAAGACCTTCTATTGGCTCTTTTTTTCCAGGCCTGAGTCTGTACAGCGAGCCAAGAAAATCAAGGTGTGGGGTAGGAGGTGGGGGGGGTAATAAAAGAAAAAAGAAGAAGAATATGAGGCCAGGAGGAGTATCAAACCAGGGCCTATCTGTTCCAAGACAACCTCTTTTAACACCCTATCCATACTGTACCTGGTTTCCATGTATTTGTATTTTCTCACTCAGTCACACAGAGTTATCAAAAGCTGAGCCTATACTCTCATATCAACATAATATTTGATGTAAGAAATAATAAAAAGGAATCACATCCTCAATCCTGCATTATTCACACCTTTGCATTGGTTTTTATGGTGATCACACTCCATCCTCCCACTTTGGCTTTAACCGAATGAAAAGTGCCAGCATATGAGCTTCATCAAGATTTACACTAGCTTGCAACCCCTTAGTGAGTTGAGAACAACTCCAAAGCTAGAAGGCCAAGGTGACAGAATAGAGACAAATCCACAACAGAGACATGTGCCACGTCTTGAATTCACAACTAAGCTGTTTGAATCCTGGGATGGTGTCAGGATGCATTAAGGTCCATCAGAAACTGGACTGGTGTATCATTGCAAACAATGGAATTGTGTATATTAGACTGTATGGAGCCACTATGTAACCCAAGAGTAGATGAGATTTGTTGTTGAGGTTTCCTGCCAGTGATATTGACATAACTCATTTAGCTACTTAATGAACATTTTCTGGGTTGCAACTGCACAGCTGAGTCGCTGAAAGATACCTAAACAAATGCCAAAAGCATGGATTCTGCATTTATACCGATATCATGGTCAAAAATCAGTTATATAAATCCCGGCTACTTTTTATTTTGGTAAACATGAGCAAAATCTAACATGCAGTTTCATTGCATCTTACTGAGGGCAGCATGGTGGCATAGTGGTTAGTGCTCCTGCCTCTCACCTAGTTCAATTCTCACAGAGGGCCTTTCTGTGTGGAGTTTGCATGTGTGTCCCTGTGTCTGCATAGGTTTCATCTGGGTTCTCCAGTTACTTCCCACAGCCCAAAAACATGCAGGAGATTAATTAACCATCTCAGTCTGGCTTCTCTGACCTTTTCTCAAAAACATGTAACATGTGCTGTCCCCCTGATGGACTCATGCCTGATCCTATCCATCCTCGTCACTCCCAAAGAGAACTTCAACATCTTCATCTCTGCTACCTCCAGCTCTGCTTCCTGTCTTTTGTTCAATGCCACTGTCTCCAAACCATAAAGCATCTCTGGTCTCACCACTGTCTTGTACACCTTTCCTTTCATTTTCGCTGATATTCTTCTATCACATAGAACCCCTGAAACTTTTCTCCACCCATTCCAACCTTCTTGAACCTGTTTCTTTACCTCTTTTCCACACTCTCCATTGCTCTGGACTGTTGACCCTAAGTATCTGAAATCCTTCAACTTCTTGATCTCCACTCCCAGTAGCCTCACCCTTCAACCCGGTTACTCTCATTCACACACATATATTCTGTCTTGCTGCGATTAACCTTCATTCCTCTCCTTTCCAGAGCATACCTCCACCTCTCAAGATTTTCCTCAACCTGTTCCCTGCTCTCACTACAGATGACAATGTCATCTGCAAGCATCATGGTCCATGGAGATTCCTGTCTAACCTCATCTGTCAGCTTGTCCATCACCACTGCAAACAAGAAGGGGCTCAGAGCTGATCCCTGATGAAGTCCCACCTCCACCTTGAACTTCTCTGTCACACCTACAGCACACCTCACCACCCTGTCTCACAACCAGCATATACAGTATGCCCTGCACCAGTCTAACATCTCTGCTACTCCAGACTTCCTCATACAATACCAGAGTTCTTCTCTCGGCACCCTGTTGTATGCTTTTTCTAAGTCTACAAAAGTGCAATGCAACTCCCTCTGACCCTCTCTGTACTTCTCTATTAGCATTCTCAAAGCAAATACTGCATCTGTAGTACTCTTTCTAGGCATTAAGTCATACTGCTGCTGCTACCAATTGCTGACTTCTGCTCTCAGTCTAGTTTCCACTAATTCTTACCATAGCTCATCAACTTTATCCCTCTATAGTTATTGCAATTCTGTACATCCCCCTTATTTTTGAAAATGGGCACCATCACACTTCTTCTCCATTCCTCAGGCATCTTCTCACTCTCAAAGATCCTGTTGAATAATCTAGCCAGAAACTCCACCGTTGCCTCCCCTAGACATTTCCATACCTCCACAGGTACATCATCGGCACCAAATGCCTTTCCATTCTTCATCCTGCTCAATGCCCTCCTCTCTTCAGTTTTACGAATGTCTGCTACTTTGTGGTCTACAATAGTCACCTCTTCTTCGCTTCCCTCTCTTTCATTTTCCACATTCATCAGCTCTTCGAAGTACTTTTTCCATCTTCCCATCACTCTTCTAGCATCTGTCAATACATTTCCCTCTCTATCCTTAATCACCCGGACCTGCTGTACATCCTTTCCATCTCTATCTCTCTGTTTTGCCAACCTATATACAAGTCATCGTATGCCCTTTGTTTTGCCTTTGCTACCTCTATCTTTAACTCACGCTGCATCTTGCTGTACTCCTTGTCAGTGTCCCACTTCTTCTTTGCTAACCGCTTTCTCTGGATACACTCTTGCACTTGCTCATTCAACCACCAGGTCTCCTAATCTACTTTCCTTCCAGACAACACACCTGTCTCCCTGATCACATTAGCTGTAGTTTTCCAGTCATCTGGAAGCTCTCCCTGACCACCAATAGCCTTTCTTATCTCCTCCCTGAAACCCATACAACACTCCTCCCCTTTCTGCTTCCGCTACTTTGTCCTCTGCTCTGCCTTTGTCCTCTTGATCTTCCTTGTCACCAAATTCGTCCTTCAAACCACCAACTTATGCTGCCTGACTACACTTTCACCTACCACTACTTTGCGTCACTGATCTCTTTCAGACTACCTTGTTCATACAAGATGTAGTCTAACTGCATTCTCCTACCTCCGCTCTTATAAGTTACCCTATGTTATTTTTCGAGAAAAAAGTGTTCACCAGAGCAATTTCCATCCTTTATGCAAAGTCTACCATCATCTGTCCCTCTACGTTCAGATCCTGGATACCAAACCTACCCATCACTTCTTCATCACCTCGATTACCAGCACCGACATGTCCATTGAAGTCTGCCCCAATTACCACTCTCTCATTTCAGGGGATATTCTGCATCAATTCATCTTATTTATTCCAGAACTTCTCCTTCTCCTCTAACTCACATCCTACCTGTGGGGCATAGCCACCAACAACATAGGGCATCACACTTTCAATTTCTAGTTTCAGGCTCATAAGTCTATCTGACATTCTTTTCACCTCCAGAACATTCCTAACAAACTCCGGCTTCAAGATAACTCCTACTCCATTTCTCTTCCCGTCGGTTCCATGATAGTACAACTTAAAACCTGCTCCCAAGCTTCTAGCCTTACTCCCTTTCCATCTGGTCTCCTGGACACACAGTATATCCACCTTCTTTCTCTGCATTATGTCAACCAACTCTCTACCTTTTCCTGTCATCATCCCAATATTCAAAGTCCCAACTCTCGGTCCCAGACTCTTGCCTTTCCTCTTCTCTCTCTGCTTCCGAACATGCCTTCCTCTTCTCCTTCTTCGACCCACAGTAGCCCAATTTCCACTGGTACCCTGTAGGTTACCGGCACCAATGGTGGTCATTGTTAAGTAAATTCTTAGGTATCGATTCGCGTATTGGCTTTTGGCAAAGGTTTTACACCAGATGCCCTTCCTGACGCAACCCTCTGCATTTATTTGGGCTTGGGACTGGCTCAGAGAGACACTGGCCTGGGCCCCCCTGAGTTTGACTCCGGGAGACACTGGCCCATGCTGCCCTGAGGCTGCATTATGCAGGAGATTAATACATTGGAAAAATCGCCCAGATGTGTGAATGAGAGGTGAATGATTGTCTGTTTATATGTGTGGCCTTTGATCAACGGTGTACCCCGCCTTGCACCCATTGACAGCTGGGGTAGGCTCCAGCACCCTCACATCCATCCATTGGGTATTATCTGCCCCCAGGAAGGTGGGAGAAAATGGACTAATTTCTCCATGTTTGTAAAGCACGTTGATAGAGAACCCTTTATGAATAGATTCATTAAGAAGGGCGTGGTGCAGGGCATATAGCGATTGTCCTGGGAACTGAACATTCCTGGTTTGACTCCCGGCTCCGCCTAGTGTGTAGAAGTGTTGTTGAGCAAGACACTGAACCCCGAACTGCTCCTCTGGCACTGCTCAATGGCAGCCAACTGCTCATGGTTCATCCATGACAGGTTAAATACAGAGAAAGGCCTTTCCGCAAAGGATTAATTAAGTATTACTTATTATTATTCATTGTTACAGTTATTGTAAATAAAATAGGCTCAATCTCAGGCTAAGTGTGACTTAAAACTGAGAACCATAAAAAAACAAGAGCTACCAAATTTTTATTGGGTAAATCATGACACATTTCATGCCTTATGGTGGTCTGTTTGCCAGCCTCCATTGAACACACCAACAAGAATGAAGTTCTTGTTTGCCAGTGCAAAAAAGATACCTATTGCACACCTACAGACTGACTTTCTGTACGGTGAGCAAATGATGAGAATTGTGTTGAAATAATCTTAAAGTACAAGATCATCCCAGAATGAGGAACAAGGGATATCATCGAGAGTGCATTTTACTCATTTCAATTAAATCAAATGTAAAGTATGTAACAAGGATTGTATTGCAGATTTTCTGGTCCATTCTACTGTTATACTACGGCCTGTATTTGTGCACAAACAAGATGAGGGTTCACATTCATCTCAAACCAACATCTATAGCTGGAAAACTATTCATCTTATGTTTTCCAGAATAAGCCGATGTTAAGGTCTCTTTTAACTGTGTGGTTATACTAAATGGGTGATACCAAATGAGATAATGTATACTTTATTAATGGGGAAATTCGTTCACTGGATTTAACCCATCATGGGTGAACCATGGGCTGTCTTGTTGGGGGTTGATGCCCATCACCCGCAGCTTCTCGCCCAATAGCAGTGGCTGAATGGTGTTGAAAGCACTGGAGAAATCAAAGAATGTGATTCTCATAGTACCTCCTCCGCTTTACAGGTGCAGATGAACACATTGCAGCAGGTAGATGACGGCGTCTTCAACTCCTAAGTGAGGCTGATAGGCAAACTGCAGATGGTCAAGGACCGACTTCCCCGGTGGCCTCAGGTGGGCTCAGCCCAGTCTTTCCAGAACTAGATGGGTAAAATGTAAATAGGTATTCAAGTTATAAAAAGTAAGTATTCTCATACAATACGATTACTCATGATAACTTTTACTGAGACACTGTGTTCTTGATGTCACTCTTGTTTGTGCAGTTTCTCATCAAATATGAATGTCCATCTATCCACCCATTGTCGACTTCTTATTCCTTTCATGGTCGCAGGGGGGTGCCTATCCCAGCTGCCATCGGGCAAGAGGCGAGGTACACCCTAGACTGGTCACCAGTCAAATGCAGGGCCACATATACGGACAAACAATAATTCACTCTCTCATTTGCACATCTGGGCAATTTTCCCATTTTTTTCCAATTAACCTGCTGCATGATTTTGGACTTTGGGAGGGAAACTGGAGAACCCAGAGAAAACACGGGGAGACATGCAAACTCCCCATAGAAAGGTCCCCTGTTGGAATCGAACCAGGGTCCATGTATACTGTATACTGTACAATATGCAATGTGAAATAATCTGTTTGAATGAATAATCTGTTTCTACACTGAGGTGGCAGCTGAAAAATCATAAGAGCAGATTTGAACAAAGCCTGTAAAGGCTTTATTCCTCTTTTAATATTTACTTTATATTTAATTAATTTATTTCAATATTTTATTTGTGTAAAGGTATGTGTTTCCAGTCCTTCGGGGGCTTTCTGTGTGGAGATTGCATATTCTCTCCATGTTTCCACAAACTTTCTAAAAAATTAGAAAGATAAGTAGAGAATGAATTTTAAGAAGGGGACCCTAATTTGCCCAGATGTGTGAATGACAAAGTAAATGTGTGATTTTTATGCCTATATATGTGGCCTTGCAATTGACTGGTGGCCTATCCAAGGTGTGCCTCTCCCCCAATAACAGCTGTGATAGGCTCCAGCATCCCTGTGACTCCTGGTGTAGGAGAAGTGGTACAGATAGATAATGAATGTTTGTGTAACCTTTTTTTAGCCTCTTCAAAGTTTCTGGCCTCTATTTCGACAGGGCAGAACGTCTGTGTAAAAGTGCTCCAAACTCTGCTGTTTTGGTGTTGGGGAAGGAATGAAACCTTTCGTATGGCAGCTCCATAGGTGGTAGGAATATCAATGCCAACTATCCTATTTTGTTCTCATGTGGTTAAGAACCATGCCAACAAAGCCCTCTGATATTGTACAGATGCTCTACAACACACTGACAAATAGAACAACTGCCAAGATTTACTGCTATTTACAAAATAAATCAATTCATTTTTTGCGTTTTTTACCTATACAGTTCCACGCTGTTTCAATTAAAGAATAAAATCCTCAGTAATTGAGAGAGCAGGAGTGCTATCAGCTCAGCGTATTAATACCGGTTCTCTTAACTCTTTTTTTTTTATTACCTTTTTCAGTTATAAACTAGATATGTACTCAAATATGTCAACTTGTTGAAAACAGCCAAACTGGTACTGACAGGCGGCAGTAAGCGGACGCAGATCATGAATATATTTATCAGTGCGTTGTGCAAGTAGGATGAGTGATAAATTTAGAAACAGATCACTGCAACAACACAATAAAAAAGAAGCTCTTGTAGAGGAGGGAAGAATTTGCTGTACAAAATGGTTGTCACTCTTGACAAGGTAATAGCAGTGGATATTGACCAGAAGAAATCTCAGCAGCACTGCTCTAGCAGGAAAAAATAAATAAAGAAATTCATCCAGCTGAAATGGATCTAAACAGCTAACCATTTTGCGCAATTAAGCTACTCCCATATAAAAACAAGGCTCGTTTAAATCAATGTTTATAAGTGACCTTTGCTAAAGTTAATACATTTTTGGAGAAGCTTTGCTTGGTTAAATTGGACATGAGAGTCCTGGCATCAAATACACTTGGCTTAATATGTCATTGCTGTCCGTGAATTTAACCATGTCAGCATGTCTAACTTGTGTGTGTGCATGTGTGCATGTGTGCAAATGTCCACATGCACGTCTTTCACTTTTGTAGCTGCAAGTAGGAAACTGTGCAATCAGTTCACAGGGCGTGAAAATACAGGCATACTAAATGGGTCATAGTGACCTGTTGAACATAATATTGTGGCAATCTCAGAGGAGTCCTCTGAAATGTGATTGACCAAGCCAGAGTGGAAGCAGTGAGAGAAGCTGTAGGCAAGTTGAAAAGGCTTTGACCATTGTCCTGTGGTCTGTTTGTTTAAAATAAAAGGCTGACCAAGTATACTCCTGCCTTGTCATTTCTAAAGAGCAAAACAAATATCCATCCATCCATCCATCTTCGACCGCTTATCCTTGGCCGGGTCGCGGGGGCAGCAACCGGAGCAGGGAGGCCCAGACTTCCCTCTCCCCAGCCACATGGTCAAGCTCTTCTGGGGGGACCCCTAGGCATTCCCAGGCCAGCCTAGAAACATAGTCTCTCCAGCGTGTCCTGGGTCTTACCCGTGGTCTCTTCCCAGATGGGCATGCCCGGAATACCTCCCCCCGGGAGGAGTCCAGGAGGAACAAATAGCTCGAGACAATGTTAATGACAATGATAATGACAAAAGAACATTTATATCATAGGTCACCTAACGCAATGGTTAGTGCTTCCGCCTTACAGCACAAGGGACCCTGGTTCGATTACATCAGTGGACCTTTCTGTGTGGATTTTGCATTGCAAAATTTGGGTTTCCTCTGGGTTCTCCGGTTTCCTCCCACAGTCCGAAAACATGCAGCAGGTTGATTAAAAAAATTGGAAAAATTGCCCAGATTGCCCAAATTGCCGAGTGCGAATTACAGAGTGAGTGGTTTCTGTATATGTAGCCCTGCATTTTACTGGTGACCAGTCCAGGGCGAACGCCCCCTCTCACCCGATGGCAGTTGGGATAAGCTCCAACATCCCCCATGACCCTGAGTAGGATAAGCGGTAGAAAATGATGGATGGATGGATGGATGGTTCCACTTATGACATTGATATGTCAAGCAGGTTCTCCCTTGAGACGTACGAACTAAGGCTTCAGATTACAAGCAGTATTCAAATGCATTTATGATAATATTCTCAGGCTACCAAGCTGTATGTGTGGAAATATCAACTAAATGTCCAGCCTTGCACTAAATTAACAGCAGTAGGTTGATGGAAGAACAGCTGAGATATGTACTACATGACCATCCATTGAATCTCTCCTTTCTTCATAATAAAACAAAAAAAATAAACTGATACTCATAGTCAAAGCCTGCAATTTTTCATCTTTGACATTTTTCTCAAATCATCAATAAAAGAAAGACGGCTTAGAAGACAAATAAGCAAAGGTACACCATAGTCAGGCAACTTACTCACGTACCTGCATGCAAACGGTAAATACCTCGCTTATATAGTGCTTTACTCACCTTGCGGTTCCAAAGTGCTTTACATTGGTTTCCATTCAGAGACACAGACACAGGCACACACCGATAGCGGCAGAGCTGTCTTGCACCAGCCAGGCCATCGGGAGCAATTGGGAGTTTAGTGTCTTACCCAAGGACACTTCGACATGTAGACAGGAGGAGCTGGGGATTGAACCACCAACCTTCCGATTGGAGGACACATGCCTTACCAACTGAGCTCAAGATACATTGTGCATGTTTATTTTACTTCTTGATTCTGAAGGTGAAGTCTAAAAGTTACCACATAGGACATGCTGCTAACCTGCTTCAGTGATGCTGACATCTGTGTAGGAGACTGGAAGAGAGTGGATCTGAATAGAATTAAATCCATTCAGAAATAGCTTGGAATTGGCAGAGCAAGATGGATTATTTACACCTTAAGCCCACAAATATCAATTTACATGTAAAAATGCCACATACAAGGACATGGGCGGAAATAGGAAGGGGTTTGCTTGTGTACATAAATATTTTGTTTACCATTCAAAATAATTTTCTTATATGATGCTTGCTATAGTTCCTATTACTATAAAGTCAAATTGTGTCATACAACTGGAGAAAATTGGGTTATTTCACTGTAAAGGTCCCTCCTCTCTCTCCCATGAATATCTAATTATGCAATGTTGATCGCATTGGGATTTAAGAAACAGCCAAATATAGTTGCAGTAGCTGGTTACCTTGAGAATACATTACAGAAAAATATTACAAAATAAGAAAAGTCATAGGGCACTGAAGTACACATTAGGAAATAATGTATTTCCAGTAAAAGGCCTGATGGTCAGCATGAGAATATAGTGATTATTGTATATTTGTCATTGTGATTTGCAGCTTCTTCTAAGTGAACCCATTTCAGCAAACACAGGACAAGATGCTGTAATCCTAAATGCCATCTCATACAAGAAACACTAGTAAAACCAAGCCTCAATTTGGGAGTGCATCTTCAGTAGTGTACCTAAGTTTACTTGGTTGTTTGGTCTTAACACGATACACCCTCAACAAAGGCGGCCAAGCTGCAGATGATCAGTCCTGACCTTGCATCTCATGCTCAGTTGGTCAGGGGAGTTGCCGTATAAAAATTGGTCACCTTCCCCCAGGACTATGCACGGCAGGGTAGTCTTTTGCCCTTAGTCAAGCAATCTTGATCGCATATCTGTGGCCCCTCAATTTGGGGCCCAGCAGGGATCTTTTCTCCTCAACCAGAGCCACCGGCTTCCCCTCTCTGCTGCTTCTGACAGTTCTTTAATGGCTGTGTGCTGGTTTTTGGCCCCTGACTCCAACATCTCTCAGCAGTCTGGCGGTAGAGGTTGCCACAAAACCGCTATACCCCACTTCCACCTCAGTGCCACAGCTGCGGTGTTGTGCTTCAGCTGCTAGCTCAGTATAACATAGCTGTTTTCTTTCATAAGCCTCCTACACTGAATCCTCCCAGGGTACTGTAAGCTCAATTATATATGCTTTCTTGAGCAAAGAGGACCAGAGTACCAGGTCAGGTCTCTAGGTTGTGATGGCAATTTCATGAGGAAAGACCAGCTGGAGGCCGATGCCTGCCCTCATTTTCCAATCACAGGCCCGTCCCAACTGGCCTTGTTTGGTTGGATTAGAGCCGCTTGCAGTCGCCTTAGATAACCAGCAGTTATCCATGGCAACCGACTGGATGTAAAACCCAGGAAAATTATTTTAAATGGAAACCAGAGCTCCAGATGTGAAGCTGCATTTCCACTGTCACAGACATCATAATCATTTAGGTTGATTTTAAATACATTAATGTCATAAACATACAGCTCTCTCCTAGTACTGCATATCCACAAGTAAGATTGAAGAAAATCCTTTTTGGAAGATCCCACTCCAGATTGCAAGACATCACTGCTGACTGATGCTACATCCTGATTGATGCCACCTGAGTGGTATTCAGCTGTCTTCCGCTTTATGTTTTTTTTTTTTTTTTTTTACATTTGTTAGCCAGCCTTCAAACAATGTTAGCTTTTTTCCAGCTTTTTGTTTGTGTCTATAAACAATGTTGTTTATAACAATTTTTAAATTCCAGCTCTCCTAAAGTAGCAAAGTATGCAAGCAAGTGTGACTATATCAATGCTATTATATAAGCCTTTCGGGAAGATATAAAAACATTATATGTGGTAGAGAATGATATTATCATTTTTTTTGCTTTTTCAAAACCTTATGAAAACCTGTTTGTGGAATCACTTCAGTACCTGCACCTAAAACCAGCTTGTCTGATATGAGCTTGCAAATTCACAACATCATGGGTATAAGAGAACACAGATCCTTCTTTCTCTAACCCAGTTGTGTCGGTGAGAATTATCCAGGGACAAGAAAAGCTCCTGTGAATCTTGGCCTCTAATGATATGTCATGCTAAAGGAGGAGTCAGGTGAAGACAGCAGAGGAAAGAAAAAGAAAAGAGGGGAGAAATCAACCGAACAAATCAAAGACGAACAGTAGAAGGTAAACATAAGCAAAGAAAAGAGAGGGCTCTGTTTTTTCTTCTACTCACTCTGACTTCATTATCACTCAGAATGGCCCCTCAGTCATCTTGTTTTGCCATCTCCTGCAAGCTCCAGATAGGAAATGAGAGGAAGCGTCAATGAGAGACAAAAGTGCCTCTACAAATGTAATGAGACAATCCACCCCCCATCCTAGCTCATTCTCCTTCCCATATCTGAGCCCAGTGACACACAGAAGCACTAGGAATCAGAGGCAACATAAAAGAAGGAAAGTTTATGATGAACTTCTTTTTTTTCTTGACGATAAAGTTAGATTTTTTTAAAAAGCACAGCCTGTGGTTTCATATTTAAGGACAGCAACCACAATAACTTATTTGATGTGCCCATTGGGTTGTCATAATGCAAGGAAGCATCTAGGTGTTGATGATTCTTTGCTGGGGTTATATCATCTTTTCTATGCAATTCATCAAGGTTCAGTAGTGCTGATAAGGTAATAAACAACAACTATTGCTATTAAGTCTTGCACACATGACTCAATAATAAAAAAAAACAACTTATTGAAGGGGTACATGCTATTTGAAATAACAGTCTTTCACTAGGTCTAACATCTATGGAACTAAAAGTTAAAGTGGTATTAATCAAGTTAGAGCAGTGCTAATAAGTATTCGTTGAGCGTTGGACTTGATGTATGACATGTGGATATGGTATCAACATCTTAAAACAGCATTAAAGAATATCTCATCCTTGACAGCCATATTCCAGAATGACTGAGCAAGGTGAAATGATCTCAATGAGCCTGAACCCGCCCGTGAAAACCTTTGTGCCAAGTGACCATACTTGTATTTAAATTGTCATTGCTGGAGTCTGGAAGACACATTTCTCCAATACTGAATTCATTCATTGCTGCGAGGATACCGTTATTGTCTGCGTTTGATAATATCTGTGGTTTTGCTAAGTGCAATTTCAGGATAATATGAGTGTTTTTGTAACTTTGTTTTTTGCACAGATTGCTGAGGCTGAGCAGCTCAGGCTGTGCTTTATGCTGAATCTAGCAACAGAGCCGTCATCGTGTTTCTTCCAAAGGCTCAGCCATGGGTGTTCTCTGCAACTGCTTTGAAATGGGGAACTGTGATGAAAGCGAAAGTCCAGAGAAACAACACTACTCTTCACCTTGCTGACCAATTTTGTCCATGTTTTAACTTGTCAGCTTCTTATTAACAAGGCTCATCGAGATTCATCCTAAAACTGGCACCTAATCAATTTTTTGACAATTCTGTCTTACATACTGCATACTGTGTTTTGGACTATTACTGCAACCCTGTAGCATATGGGTTGTTTTTAGCAATAAATGGTTAAAAGCAAATGTATGATCACAGGTCTTCATAATGAATAGGTCCCACAAGACAAATTATTCATACTTTGAATAAAGACAGCACTATGAATTTGTAGTTGATTATATATCTTTTACAACCTTTCAGCCTTATCTCTAAATTCACTGGTGAAGAATGTGCTCTACATAGCTGAAGCATTCTTTAGACTGGGTTCCAGGAGAAGAAATTTAACTACACGGAAAAAAAAAGAACTTTGATTTCACTACTGCAAAACCATTTTCGAAAACACATATTGTGTTTGCTTAGATTAAAAAAGATTGGAGCACAATAATTGTATCAAAAAAGACAACACAGGGAACCTGGCTCTGTCAACTGAGCACAAAAATGTTTTATATGAGGTTTATATGATTGAGTACTTTTAGTACTCTCAGCCCAATGTGAGTGGAATAATACTGCACTTGACAATCAATAAATCAGCATTGATGTTGCAAGTCTTCTAGATACAGCACACTTAAACGCTCTAAGTAGCAAACAGAAACTGATCAACTCTCTGTAAGTGAAAACTACAAAGTTGTCAAGTTTGTACCTGGCTGTCAATCCAGATAATGTTCAGATGAAGGACATAAAAGAGCCAGCATATTGTATTTATGTGGAGAATGTTGTTCACAAGCGGTTGAGAGGAACAAGACAAAAATGGTACATGAGCTAATCTCGTTGGCTCTGAGGAAAAAAGTCAGTCCTAAATTCCAGTAGAATCTACTGTGCTTCCTTCATAATCATGTAAATTTGTGCAAATTTACGAATCAACCCTGGACTGGGCCATGACATATTTTTAATTTCCTCAATATGAGCTGGGCTGAAAAATTGTAGCGACCATATCCACTGAAATGGTATTATATTGTCTTATTTGAGCCATGTGCCGATAGCTGCGTCTCAAGATTTAAAGAATAACAAGGTCTGTTAAAAGCGAAGGAACTTTCTATAACTACTTTGGAAAATCACAGAAGACCAACATGAACAGTCTTCTTGATAACAAAGACCAAAGACCCGGGAGCAGAAAGTAAGGCACCAAACTCAGGCGCCCACTTGACAGAACAATTTCAGTATCATTATCCAATTACAGATTGACGTTGAAACCAATTCTCATGTCAGTGCTCTTCCCTGTAACTATGCTCAGAGAAAATTGGCCAGAAAAAAAGAAAGCTCAACCTGCATTTGAATTTCTGTGTTGTACTCCAGCAGAATGAAAAGTATGTTGGGTGCATTTAAAACTAGACTTCAGTTAGAAGTGAATAAAGTGATTTAGTGAGATTTAATACATACATACATACATATATATATATATAAATATATATATAAAAGGAGGTAATATGTCTACAACACAATGTGTTGTATGGTCAGTTCTTTTTTTTTTTTTAATGTGAACGCTGCATCCATGCAAGATGACTTGACCATCATGATGCAAGAGAAACTTAGACAAAGCATACACACTTGAAGCATGTTAATTTTACATTTTGATGGTTTACTTCTTATTTCCCAACTATTTTCAAATACTGCTCAGTGAATTTATGTCTACATTCTAGTTTAACTTCTTTTAGCTTTTGTGTTTGTTTTTATTTTTTAATTCAGTAAAAAATTCTTGGAGTCCTTCTGGGGGCTACTTGCTGGTGCAGTTGTGGCATTTTTTTAATGATATTCTAAAAACAATTAACTGAATTAAATGAATTAAAGAGATTGTACTTATCAAACCACAAAATCAAAGTCATTTCAAGGAGACCTTTTTCTTTTCCTGTTGATATTTCTGAAAATGTATTCTTCCCAAGTTGCTTATTCTTTTTGTTATTGTTGGTAAAAACAATAGAGTGAAATCACTCGTGAAAAATGGTGGACTTCAAAACAAAATGACCAAAGTGGTTGTAATTAAAAAAACAACAGCAATATATAAGATCAATAAGATTAGTTTTTTTTTGCCAACAATTCTCTTATGCTGCAAGGACACTTTTTTTTCAACATTACAAAAGCTGAAAAGAAATACAGCTAGGAATAAAAAAAAAACATCCACTATGTACCGCTTATGCTGCAGTCAATGTTGCGGGGATGCTGGAGACGAGTCCAGCTGTCATTGGGTGAGAGGCGGGGTATACCTTGGACTGGTTGCCAGTTGAACACAGGGCCAAATATAGACAAACAACCAGTTACTCTCTCAATCACACATCTGGGCAATTTTTCCAGTTCAATCTCACATCCTCCTGCATGTTTTGGATTGCGTGAGAAATGAGAGAACCCAGAGGGAACCCACACGGACACAGGAAGAACATATAAATTCTACACTGAAAAGCCTCTTGTGAGAATCGAACCAGGGTCCTTAGAGCTGTACAGTTGAGGTGCGAACCACTGCGCCCCCTGCCGACCAGCTAGGACCATATCCAGCATAATTATTCTGAAGTTGGCTGAGAACTCTCTTTATAATTAAGTGCAGTGTGGTGTGTATGTGTGTGTGTGTGGAGAGGGGGGGGCTTCAAAATTGGTTTTTTATGTAAATTATTGTTAGACTGTGCCTCGCACTCTTCAACTCTCCTATAGTTGATGAGCACAAAGAAGGGTGATTAGGGGCTGAATTTACTGTAAACACAATCAAAGAGTATGATTCACATTTATCATATTTTACGGGGCAATATTACGGCAACAAGGTGACCTCCCTGTACCAGAAGATAAAGTTCCTTGATAAAAAAATTAACATCTAAGCTATTTCAGTTATTTTGTTTACTGCATGTCAAATGAGAAGAAAAAGTAGTAGCTTGAAGAGTAGTTCACTTGAGCAGAAAGGCAAACTTGTACATAAAAGATTACCTGCATTTTCCGGAACATAATTGCACCTTGTAAGTAAAGGGTGTTTCTACATTTACCGTCAAGGTGCAATTCAACTTTGCCCTTGTGCGGGATCTTGGTCTATATTCAGTGTGCAGAGGATGATATTTTTGGCATGCAACTAGCGCTGCCGCTGTGCAGTTAAATGGAAAATGGTTCTATAATTTCTGGCAGAGTGAACTTTGTCTGAAAAGGAGCTTGCGATTACGAAGTCATATTCATATTTAGGGTTGAAAATGTTGAAAATGGCAAAACATGGAAAATGTATTCACATACAATCTGACTCAGTAATAGATTCACGGCATGTCACACCAAATATTTTCATAGGCCATACCTTGATGTATTACCAACTTAGAGATTGGTCAGAATTACTGACCAATTACTTACATGATTGCAGAAAAAAAAGAAAGGTGATATCTTTCACACAATCAGATGTCAATTCATTCTTGTCAACCATTGTGATTAAATACCAACTTTACCTGTATAACTTCCATCAGGTGGAAATGCAGCAAATTACTTTGAGCTAAAATTGGACTTTTGAAGAAAAGAGGATCTCAACCAGAGAAAATATAATTTACTTGATTCAGTTATTCCTATCCAAAACATTTCCACCCATTCAACCTTCATCAAGTTCTTTAAAAAAAGGACATTTGCTCTGTATTAAAAGAGGGTCTAAGGAGAGTGTCAGGAGAGGTGAACCTACTAATCACTTTGATACTGCTTTTGCACAGAAATACACATCAGGTACTGTGGGACACAGATGGAAGTTTGATTATTAGACAAAATACGTTTTTTTTTAATAAGAGATTTTATATAAACTTCCCTAAAAAACAGCATTTTTTTAACCTTTAAAGTGTATACCAACATTTGATTTTCGCAAATACCATACATCGAGAAGGTGTGGCAAATTGAGTAGTGAAATGGTTGGGACCTGAAACACTTGACAGTTGTAATAATTTTTATTCACCTTTTTCTTCTCATTTTTTTAATGACAGTAACGAAAGTACTGGAACATCAACAAATCACTTGCATTGAATCTCTTCAAAGAATACAAAACAATACTTTCACAGGATTTTAATTGTCATTTGGATCAGCTGCATATCAAAAATGATGGGCAGTATCCTCAAGCGGTACAAGTGGGCTCAAGGGCATTTACAACTGGGATTACAAAGGTAATTCACTTTGAGGAAAATTCCCCGGAGTAACTGCTTCTGTCAGCCATAACTGAGAGTTGACTATGATAAAGGTAAAAGATTGCATTTGTATGAAACATTTGTATCATTGGCTCTGGTTAATATTTGTGATCAATTATATAAGAAAGCTTGTTTCTATAGTAATACTTGAATAGTATTAACGATCAGTCGTTTCTGACCATGAATTGTTTAGCATTGCATTGATAAGTCAGTCATAAGTCATCAATCTATACAGTCAAGTTTTATTGTTTTCCATACTATGTTTCCTTCTTTACTTTAGTTAAACCAACACATTTTTGGAGCTTGTAATTGCTCATATTGAGGTAATTATTGGTTATGTAGGAGAGTTGATAGTAATTATCTGGGATTCTCTTTCACAGATATGAAAATGTTGAGGTTCTCTTTGCCAGAGATGAAAGTGCTTGGTTCTCTTTGGGAGTGATGAGGATGGATAAGATGAGAAATGAATCCATCAGAGAGACAATACACATATATGATAATAAACATGTTGCATGTTTTGGAGCTCAGGTAAGAGGCCAGACTGAGACGGTTACATGTAGAGAGGTGGGATAGTGAATATTTTGGTTGATAGGTGCAAAGGGTGGAACTGCCAGGCAGGAGGTCAAGAGAAAGACTGAAGGGGAGTTTATGAATGTAGTGAAAGCGGACATGAAGTTAGTTGGTGTGAGCGGAGAGGATACAAAAATAGGGTTAGATGGTGGAAGATGATTCACTTCAGCAACCCATGAAGGAAGCAGCCAAAAGGAAAAGAAGATATAGGGAGCTTCAACAGAGGGGATTATTCAATAATAAATCCTGGATAAGCAGAGATCAAATTTTGTCAGATGGAATTGGGCCTTCTTTGCCATAGGAGGATATTTGCTAAAGAAATGTGCGTTCAAAAAAGGTATTTGCCTGTCAGATAATGAAGCTCAGGAAAAGTTCAGACTTCAGCACACTATTCTCCCTCTCTTCCCCTGTGTTTCCATTTTCAATTTGATCATCTGACCATGGAAGAAATCTGTTAATAAAACAAATCAGATTTGGCCACCACCTCTCACAACAATCATTTTGTTGCAGTCACACATCTAAAATTGTCCCATTACCTCATTTGCATTTTCCAGTAGATTCTGAACTTCAAAAAAGGTTACTCCTATTCTCTTCATCCAAACCTGCAGCCTGGATTCCATGTATTCATCCTTGTGAGTAAGTCCTAAACCTTCATTATTACAGTTGCAAGACATTACTGAAGAATTAATTAAAAATCTAAAAGCAACGAAGGCGCTTCTGTTCTGCTGCACCGATCCACCAGTTAACTTTAAAATTACACAATTAATTAGTAGGCGGCAAGAAGAAGAAGACTAAACGGGTGTCCATGTCTAACCTTGTAGCAAGAAACATTTAAATTGAACCTTATTTAGTTTAAGTTGGGGATGTGACTCAATATTACATTCAGTTTACATTCTCACTGAAACCTTTTGCTGCACACTTTGTATAGTAACTGAAAGATTGCTGATGTGAAAAAGAGCTCCTTGAGTCAACTGAGTTGAGTTGAGTTGATACAAAAGGAAGGAGTGGTTGCAGAAGAGGTATGCAATAAATATAAAATTCACGCTGCTGAAATAGTTCTTCCGCAAGACTTATCTTGAATTTCCAGTAAAATAAAATGAAGCAATAACCACTGAGAAGCTTAGAGCCCAGAAATATGGAGAAAAAATGCTCTGATTCAAGGAAAGAAACTCCACATTGCTCTACTTACAACAAAGGCACTAGAGTCCACGGCAAAATGAAGAGACAATAAATATCTGGCATCAAGTTGAAAGAGGTTAAGAAATGGGTTCAAGCAGGTTGGAATGGGTGAAGAAAAGTTTCAGGGGCACTATGTGACAGAAGAATATCAGCCGGAATGAAAGGAAAGGTGTAAAAGACAGCGGTCAGACCAACAATGCTGTATGGTTTGGAGACAGTGGCATTGAACAAAAAGCAGGAAGCAGAGCTTGAGGTAGCAGAGATGAAGATGTTGAGGTTCTGGCAGTGACCTGGCAGTGACCAGGATGGATAGGATCAGGAATGAGTTCATCAGAGGGACAGCTTATGTTAGATGTTTTGGAGAGAAGGTCAGAGAAGCCAGACTGAGATGGTTCGGTCATGTACAGAGGAGGGATATTGACTATATTGGTGGGCGGATGCTGGAATTGGAGCTGCCAGGCAGAAGGTCTAGAGGAAGACCAAAGAGAAGATTGATGGACGTACTGAGAGAGGATATGAAGTTAGTTGGCGTGAGAGACGAGGATACAGAGAATAGGGCTAAATGGAGAAGGTCCATTCGCTGTGGCGACCCCTGAAGAGAAAAGCCGAAAGGAAAAGAAGAAGAAGTTGAACACTAATTGTCTACTGCATACTTTTCATTTGGAATCAAAGGTATGTGGAACATGCATTTACTTGACTGTTGATTTTTTTTTAACCCCATCTAATTACAACACAATTTTGAGAGGAGGAAATGTATTGTTCAAATGGCCATATAAAGGCTGTATATAAGCAGCTGGAGATACATTCTAATAAAAGTAATTATAGTTGTTGAATGAAATGGTCATTGTCCGTATTTTCTATGATACAATTTGTTTGTTTAAACATTTTTTTTTTCTTTTAAGAAGTTAAAGAGAGGCAAGACACTGCAAATTACAATGTCTTTGTTCTTCTCATTTGTACAGCAATTTAATGAAAACGCTTGATAGATACAGTATATTCTGATTATTATTATGATAAATATCCATCCATTGTCTGTTGCTTAACCTGCATCAGGGTCGCGGGGAATTCTGGAGCCTCTCTCAGCTGTCATCGGGCAAGAGATGGGGTACACCCTGGACTGGTTACCAGTCAGTCGCAGGGCCACATATATGGACAAACAACCATTCACTCACTTACTCATTCAGGGCAATTTTCCCAGTTTTTTCCAATAAACCTTCTGCATGCTTTTGGACTGTGGGCAGAAAACCATAGAGCCAGGAGGAAACCCTGGCAGACACGGGGAGAATAAGCCACCACGCGGTGGTAATTATGATGATGATTATCTTTATTAATGTTGTTGTTTTTGTTGTTGTTATAATCGGATAGGCCTAGTGACAGAGAGTGCAGGAGAAGTGGTCTAAATAATGAATAAATTATGGGATAGGTACCATGATATCAGTGATACCATGATTCATAACAGGATTATTATATTTATTTTCCCTCACGTGATTGATCAACCGGCCCCTAAACCCCTTGTTTGTTGCTTCATATTATCAAGGCACATAATTCTTTATCTCTCTAATTTGTGACCACACTTATTTGATCTCTATTCTGACTTAGCCTGACTATGCAGTTGAGTCTGTGGTGAAAAAACAAACAAAACACTAAACAACCCTTTGATGAAATGCTTTCTGAGAAGGAAGTGAGGTCATAAAGGGGAAAACACTGTTTACATTTTCGTTTTGTTTTTAAGGAACTGAATTGCCTTAATGCTCCACTTTTACATAATTATATTCATGGATGCAAGAAAACCAGACACCCATTTTTTGTCATGGGAACCTTTGCGATTTCTAACCTGGTCGCCATAGTCCTACTGTTTGTTTGTTTTTAACAGCCAGTAACTTGCATTGAATGTGTAAAAAGAATATATGTATAAATATATATATGGGACACCTTATTGGTGTCCCAAAATATTCAGTTAAGGAAGAAGGTAAAACACACAGTTAGCCTCTCGCCAGCTTTTTGTGGAATGCGGATCAATTTGCAAAGCAATGCATTTCTTTGTATTGAATAATAGACAGCGACAGCACGCACACACACACACACACACACACACACACACACACACACACACACACACACACAGCACTCACATCTTGTGGTTCATTGCTTTCTCTGATCTTCAACTACCTGGAATGATATCTAAGTAAGATATTTGTGAGATGACTAAGTGCAATAGGCGAAAAAGCTGTTATGTTAAGCTAACTATAATTGGAAATAATAGTTGCAGACATTAAATATGTTCCCTAAATGTTTTTCACCAACTAGATTACATGATGAAGTGTGTTGGGATGTGAGGGTGGAGCTATGAATTGGCTGTATCCAGCACACCTAAGCCAAGAGAAGCCCGAGCAACCTCTCACAGCCAGCAGGAGCGAGCATTACCCTGCCCGTGACCATGGCCAGTCACTACGTACCTCTCAACACCCTGTCACTACTGCCAGGGATGCCAAGGTCTATCAACAGGGAATGATGAAGCTGCCTCGTTAAAACAAAGATGAGTACCTGCAGACCTACTTCATCCAGTGCAGGTGGCTGTTCGACTCAAATAAATGGTTAGAAGGAGAGACAGAGGTCCAGGTCAATCTTGCCTTGGAAGGCAAAGCCCTGCAGACCCTAACTGACATCCAGCGACAGGAGCGGCTCGACTGGCAGGCATTCCGTTTTGGTGCATCAAGATGCTGCGGTAAAGGATCCTGCCAGCAAATGTTGCAATTGTATCGACAATAGATTCTGGTCAGCAAACTGTCCAGCAAACCCTGGACCTATTGATTGGCTGGGGAGCAGTGGTGGATGCAACAGAGGCTTCAGAAGTACCGGGCTCAGAAGCCATTGCACTCCATCCTGCTGGCGGACTGCAGCTCATCTGCATGGCCTGCCAATTCTATGTTGGACCCAGAGATCGAGGAACTCTACTCCAGTGGTTGAGCCTCATCTGCTGTGACAGTCTCCTCCATTGCCTCTGGCCGGTCCCCATGGGCAATCAAGACACTTTCTGGCTCCTGGTGCCCAACAAGCTACCGCCACAAGTGCTCCAGCTTCTTCATGGCTTCATGGGGACAGGAAATTTTGAAGTCATCAAGACCCTTCAAAACCTTCAATCAAAATTCTACTGGTCAAAGTGCTGTCAAGATGTTGAGCTCTACTGTATGTGCATCTCTGTGACACCAAAACTGCCCAGAAAGAATACATCAAGCGTTCACAGCCTTGCAGCAATACCAGGTGGGGGCTCCGATTGGAAATGTGGCTGTTGATTTACAGAATGGGGTAACTGCTATATTTTTGTAATGATGAAGTACTTCATCATGTGGCCTGAAGGCTAGACTGTGACTGATCAGTGTCGTTACCACTGCTGGGGACCTGGTGGACATAATGCCTTGTCACCCTTCGGTGTATCAGAAGAGCTGCAGGGTGACCAGGGACGGAACATTGAGGACCAAGCTTTCATTGAAATCTGAGAACAGGTGGGCCTTCAGGAAAACCTCTGAGGGACTGGTTGAATGGTTCAACCGCACTGTTCCCATCCAACTTGGTGTCCAATGCACTCCAGCAGTCCTGATTCATGGAGGTGTGACACACCCCTGCGGACTCAGTTTTTGGAGCCCCTCCTGAACCAAACATTGGCTGTTGCCCTCAAAATTCAAACTTTTTCCCACCAACTTGACAGACTGCGCTCTAGCATCCAGCTTTGTTCTTCTACACCTCAAAGAACCATCAAAACACACTGTGCCCTTTTTCATTTTGCCGCAGCAAAAGTTATTAAGCTCAATCTCAATATCTGCAAAAAGGAAACGAAGAGTCCTCAAGAGACTTTTAAGAAACATTTACCTCTTTATAGTTCCACAAATAGAAAATATGAGAGCCCTGAAGAAATCATGTTTGCATGTAGGCAGTGAAATGCAACGTTTTTTGAAATATGGGAAAATGCCTCATGTCTCAAAATAGGCTCTTGGCTTCAATAGAATTCTCATTTTTTAATTCATCATTTTCTTTCAAGTTTCAAGGAGAAAGTGAATTAATTCTAAACCCAGTTTGACTGCTGAACAAAGCTGATGTACTTGATTAAACCAATGATGTTCTCATTTAAAAATGTTATGGTTAATGTAAAGCAAGGGATAACTTCTCACATGTATCAATGTTACATGCGTTTAATCCGTTTTAAAGTCTATCCAATTATATGTGGCAATATGATGTGGAATACATGATTCCTATAATGTTAAGAATCTTAAAGTAAGCCCCTTAAGCCCCACGGTGACATGAAATTAACAAAATAATAATAGTAAAGTGTACATTAACAGTAAAGTGCACAATAAACATTCAATTATAAAGTGTAAAGTGAACGCAGATTCAATCTACTGGTATTGAGGTGAAAGGATGATGGAGATTTAACAGCATAAAAACTAATATGTATTCATATATGGAATTTGAATGTAGAGAGTAAAAGCAGAGGTTTCTGTACAGTTCAGTTTGAAAGCCGGTAAATAAGTAATACCATACAGTAGCAGGTAAAAAACGAAGGGGATTTAAGGGAGTAAAAAAGTCAGTTTATAGCATATAATATAATATAATATAATATAATAGCAAGATGACGGATTTTACATTAACTGTGCAAAAATAGCAATAGTGCAAAGTGAGAAATAGTATTGGTGGCCGGTGGCAGGAGCTGGGGGGGCAGCAGAGTGGAGGGAGAGGGATCGTGGGGAGAGAGTTCAGCATCCTGACAACCTGGTGTATGAAGCTGTTGTTGAGTCGAGTGGAGCGGGCATGGAGGCTCCGGTTCCCTTGTCAAAGGTAGAGGGGGGTGTGGCACCTATGGTTAGGACAGGGAGGAAGTGGAGCCCAAAGGAGGCAGTGCAGCAAGCACAGGCAGCCCTTAGTCATGGGGATATTATAGGTCGGGTGCAGCATGGGCATGGAGGCTTGAGGTTGTGTGTTGGAAAACCGGTGTGGAGCAAGGCATCAGTTGTAGAAAAGAGCTAATTGATAGTAGACGAAATACATAGGCAAGAGGAGGTCGTAAGGCATGCTAGAGCAGTGTCACAGGCAAAGCAAGGGCAGTGGGTGAATTGGAAAAACGTTGAACGAAGAACGTTGAAGTGGAGAGAATTCTGGAGCATGGAGGCTAGTAGAATTAAATTCATGATAGGGGCTATATATGATGTGCTACCATCTCCCCAGAACTTAAAGCAATAGTTGGGTGAGGACGCTGCCTGCCCATTGTGTTCTGGGGTGGGCACACTTAGACATATATTATCAGGGTGTAAGGTTAGTCTCTCCCAGGCGCGATACACTCGGCGTCATAGCCAGGTGTTGAAATGTTTGGCAGCAGCAGTGGAAGAAAAGTGATTAGAAATAAATTCTGTAGATGGTAATCGGAAGGCTAGGCACATTAAATTTGTACGCGAGGGAGAAAAGGTTAGATCATTTAAAAGCAGGCACCACGCAGGGCAGCTAAGTGTAAGCGGGGCCTGGGAGCTCATTACTGACTTGAATCAGCAGCTGGTTGTTCCAGCATATATAGTTAGCACCAGGCTACAGACAGATATGGTGCTGTGGTCTGGGGTAGAGAGGATAGTTTATTCTATTGAGCTTACGGTCCCCTGGGAGGATCGCGTTGAAGAGGCTTGTGAGCGCAAAAAAGCTAGGTATGCTGAGATGGCAGCAGATGCAGAGCAGCAAGGTTGGAGGCTCGGGTGTGGCCTGTAGAGGTGGGCTGTCGTTGGTTTGTGGCAAAGTCTGTCGTTCGTCTACTGACTGAGTTGGACATTCGTGGACAAAGCCTGAAACTTGCGGTCAGTAACGCGTATCGGGCAGCAGAACAAGCCAGTGAATGGTTGTGGCTGAGGAGGAAGCATGGTAGCTAGGGACTTCATTAAGTAAAGGTTGTTTGGGTGGGCAGCAGCTATGTAGCATAGAGGGGGGGTGTTTCCAGGACGCTGGGGTTCACTGTCAAGCCTTCTTGAGGTGTCGTGCTAACTCGACAAAACGCTGATGATGGAAGGTGCCCACTTGAAAACCCTGATGATATGCTTCAGGCTGCTATTGGCTTATATAGATAAATGGTGGTAGGGTAGTAGTGTGATGGTTGTTTGGTTTAGATGGCTTCTCTACAGCCTGAATTGGGCTCCTTGGTGTATTTTCTTAGGATCTTGGCACAAGGGACTGTAACACCTTGTCCTGTGTAGTAATGAATGGTCATTTTAGGTGGCTGCCTGCTTGAACATTTCCAAGTTGGTCATGTCGAAGCTCTCCTGAAGAGCAGAGGAGGCCCCATCAAGCCGCACCCGTAGCTCCTTCTGAGCTGGGCGACTTTCACCATGGGTCTATAAGCCTGTGTTAGCATAACAGTGGTGTGGTCAGACAGTCCATGGTATGGGAGGGGAAATGGCATGTATGCTCCTTTGTGGTTGGTGTGGACCAAGTCTAAAGTGCTGTCCCCTCCTGTTCGGAAATCACATGCTGGTGAAGTTTTTTAAGGAAAGTGACAGATTCCTGTCACTGCTGTGGGAGGGGTGTAAACAGCAACCAACAGAATTACTGAGTTCCCTCGACAGATAGAAAGGATGGCACCTAATGATCACAAATCTGCCAGAGGTGAACAATTTTTTTTTTTTTTGCCTACGAACACAGTCTCCCCGGCATCACGGATAATAACACAGACTCCATCACTGCTCGTCTTTCCTCCATTTCAGAGGGCTTTGTCGGTTAATTGCTCTACTTATACAGAAAGTCTTGGATGTTGTTTAGCCACGTTTCCGAGAAGACGTGCATATAAAAGTTGCTCACATTTCGATTCGCTGCCCCCTCAAAAGCCTTATGTGATCCATTATATTGTCCAGGGATCATATGTTTACTAGAGGGATGGATGGTATGGCTGGGCGGGTAGGTCTGGCTGCTAGCCTAGCTGAGATACCTCTGCTTCCCCGTCTATTGCTTCCTCGCACACTGCATGCAGTGCCTCCTTTCCAGGAGAGACGATGCTGCAGAGTCCGATGTAGCTGCGGGCCGGCAGAGTAGTCCAAGCTCTCTCTCTCTGTGTGTGTGTGTGTGTGTGTGTGTGTGTGTGTGTGTGTGTGTTAAATTTGGGCACATGGTTATGTTTTGACACAAGAATTAACTTTTGTCTTTTACTCTAAGATGTGATTAAACAGCAAATTTTCACCCCAAATTAAATGTGATCAGCAAAAAACTACAGCATTTTCCATCTAGAAGATGATACATTTTTTTTAGTATACACAGTTCAGCATTTCCAAGGGCTTGAAAGTAATTGGACATTTGACGGATAAGCTTGCCGACTAGCCACATTATAATGGTGTAAGTACTTTTAGTATGCAGCCCAGTGAGCCTATTACAATAAAATTTTATTGCTGCTGTTTTTCTTTGTTTTTCAACATGACCAATTTCCTTCAAATAAATGTGTTTGGCCCTATGGTACTCCACTTAATTAAATGTGTGAGGTTTAAATCTTTCCTTGTAGCATGGTCAGAAATAAGGTTGTGTCCTTCAGCTCTTACTGATGTGTTGTCAGCTTGCTCTCAGAGGGGAGGGTTGATATAGACGGGCTGGATGGGGAGTGTGGGTAGGACTCTATTCATAGCCTCAAACTTTCACATACGCTATGTATTAAACAATAAGTTGTTACAAGCTTTCAATCATTTTCTTGACTCTGTTCATTTTTAAGTTTTCCAAGGTCCTTCCAGTTTGCCCTCCATCCATTATGCAAATCAAGGATTTTCCGACCTATCAGTCTCATAATCTCACAGTATGTCACTATATTATCACTTGAATATGTTTTCTTCACTTTAAAAAGGTTTGGTTTTGTCTTTTACAACATACAATTCCTACCAATTCCTTTAAATTGCTTTCACACTTTCTTTTTTTCAGGATTTTCTTTAAATTATAACAGCTAAGGTGATAAAGGTTGGAAAAATATAACTCACTGTTCATTGTCATGTCTTATTAACTATCATCTGACTGACCTGCATTACTCAACTGAAAATCTACCCAATAATGACATTATACTCCCATTTTAACTGGGGTGGTTCCAAGAAGGAAAAGTAATTTCATATAAAAGAGAGATGATAGTTACCATCTTTACTCCATCACCTCAGAGAGCCAGAGGCAAGACAAATGCACTTATTCACTAGTCAGAGTGCCTTCTTGAACGATGTCAAAGCTGTTGGTATAGAGAGAGAAGAATCATAATGTTGTAAATTACAGTTTTATGGAGATAAGGCTACGGAGAACACATAATCTGACAGCATTTTTCTTCAAATTGGATCCAGAGAAGCAGGGTGGAGATGCAGATAGTATTGATCGGCAACCTTTAATAGCTTGCACCCTAAGGAAAGTAAACAGTTTTGCCTGGTTCTGTAAAATTTCTCCAGTTTTCTCTTTATTTACTCAGTAATAATGTTATCAGTGGTAGCAAACACATGTACCTGCACACAAGGTTGTACACACACGTCTGGAGAGGGACGGTTTATTTGCCCATTAATCTGTGTCCTCTAACAGAAAACCCTTGGCAGTAGTAAAGATGTGAAAAAGCTTTTTTCAGCTTTATATTTGTTTGTATATATGTACACCTTGCATATAACCAGCTCCAGCAATTTATCAAATGCAACAGAATATGCTCCAGCATGACATGTTTTTATTAGAGAGAGTATCAAAAATAACAGTCATATTCCCTTTTTAATTTTTTCGGGGGTCACATATCACATTTATTCCCCAACAGTCTCAGTAACAATAAAAAAGTGTATCCCATTATAAATCTAAAGGGTGTGACCTGTTCTGCAAAGAATATGATATTTCCTGTTTCCAAAATCAGATTACATTTTTCGAGTATGTGCAAAAATGCATGGGAAAATACTCAGCTGTGCAGCTGTCCAACTGAAACATCCCAAAACTATGAGCACAAAAGGAAAAGTCAGATGACATATGGCAGCAAAACACTGCTAATGCCTAATCAATCAAATGTTGATGCTGATTTCAATATTATACTGTTTAAGTAATAGTGCAAAAATAATATTTCAGTTCTCTACATCATAAATTTCATTTTTTAGAGAGCACACAAGTATAAAAATGAAACGTAAAAAAAGTAAAGCCACCATCTCAGCAGTCACAAAACACACAGACACACACGCAACTGTTTGAGGTATTTAACATAGTTCAATCCAACAAATCTGAGAAATTGAGTGTCTTCAAGCGAGCACGGTTTACTGTGTATCCAATTACAAATATATATATTGGAAGAACACATTTTCTCCCAGTCTCATTACTATAGCAATGATGATCCTAAATCTTTTCTTTTTCTTGTAGTGTTTCACTGCCTTTAAATTGAATGTAATTATCTGGGCTGTTAACATTCTTGTCATGTTGAAAAGTATAAAGTTCCTGAGTTTGCTAAAGCACAAAAAACTCTTGCCAGTCATTTAAATTTGATACAAATGTGGCCTCATTTAACAGTTTACATTTCCAGAGAAATACTCCATTAAGAATTACTTCCTGTTCAAGGAGAGTGTTAAGTAATACAGAAACCAGAGGAAATCAAACATCCAAACCAAAGAAAAACTTTCGTCTGTAGGGGAAAACTTTTTATTGAATCATTACTTTGTTTTTTATTTTAATTTTTGTTGGTGGACCCCCCATTTTAGTTGGTTTTCCAGTTTCCTGATTCAACAGTTATTCGAGAACTATTCAATGCTGATCTTCTTTTTTTTTTGAAGAAACAGTGATGAAACAAAATGTTGTTTTCTCAGCAGGAAGTAGCAAATACTTGTGTACCAAGGCTGTTGGGCAGGCAGGACTGAGGAAAAAGAAATGCGGGAAAAAGTAATCACAATCTAAAGGCAGCAAGAAAACAGAAAGATAAGCCTTTGAATCTTTACGGCAAAATGATGAATGCAACCTTTGGGCTTCAGGTTAAACTGAAAGGATCTGGGTTCTTGTGAAAGCTGCTGTACACCATTATGGTTTGAGAGGATTCACACGGGAACATGCAAGAGATGCACTTAATGTATAGTTAAGTCAGCTGTCATCGGGTTTGGTGTACACTCGAGCCCAAAGTCTCCCGGGAGTTGGTTGATGTACTGGAACTAACCACTTTGACACTTCAGTTGAGTATAGGGAGCTTGACTGTAAATGGTCAAGACTTAAAGCAGTTTGTAGATGGTAGTTCACAAGGAACAAGAAACAGCGTCAAATGGCTATGTGGAGATCTCTTTACGGAATAATCAGGCTGTGTAATCGCTAAGTGTATGCAGCTGTGACAGTGTGAGTGCAAAGGGAAAAGGTGGCAATTTGATTTCTACAATCAGTAGGAACAGTAAAGTAAAGAATGTTTTAAGAGATAGAAAGGCAGACAAGGATGTGTGATGAGATGACTTAAAGGACACAAACTTTTAAGAGTGACAGATTCAACAGATCCAAAGATGCATCCAATAGAGAAGCTCTCAGGGGGAACATAAGTTGGTTGCACATAAGTTGGTTGAATACAAAGATAGATTGGGAACTACTATAAATGATATGGAATAAAAAAGGATGATACTAGCACAGACAAAATAAATTAGTAGTTACAAGTAGTAAAAGTAGTTACAAAACTGAAAATATAGAAGCTATTTTGTAATGATAAAAATCAAGAAAAAATACAAAATATAAATAGGACATTTCAAACTAGAAAAAATATTGACGCATGACAGCAAGCTCCGTGTGCAGAAAAGAAGGGAAATTGGCCTGGTAGGACATGCTGATGTGTGATTGTAAATTTGACAGGTAAGTGGGTGTGGTGTGGGTGATGACAAAGAGGATGGGAGGGAAAATGATAAAAGATGGTACTATAAAAATTAAAGGAATGCACAGCTCTGATGTGTGTTTATTGAGGAACATAACAACAATAATTTATAAGAAGAACTCATGAGCAAATTTATGAAGACATTTTGGAGAAGCTGTTGCTTGTTTTACAACAAGGGGAGGCAAAAGACAGTTATAATCCCTAAGGATGTTTTCAAAAGATGTTAGATATTCAATTTGCTGTTACTGCAACTCCATGGATGCCAGCTATTAAATAAAATTTCATCAACAATCAGAAGGAATGTTACTTGACCTGGAAAGAAATCCTATTGTCCTGTCTATTTTCTACATTAACGCCTTGTACACAAAGATGCAAAACAAAAGGTGCCCATAAAAGTAATGTGAGCCTTTTCTATCACCAACAGAGGCCACATGGCTGTTCCAATTTGGAAGCACTGTAATTCATCATACATCTAACTACATCTAACATTCCGCTGCTAATAGGAGGATGGCCATACTATTTGCATAGGAAATGCATAGGAAAGTCGCAGAATACTAGCTGGCCACTGAATTTTTAAGGGAATGAAAATCAACAAAAATGTGACATGATAGATTTCAATGTCTGTCATTTAGCTCATTAAAATTCAGTGCATATTTGCCTGTAAATGAAGATATACTTGTGTACAGATGTTTCAACAGGTTGTCTTGTTCAAACACATAGACAGGAAGAAACAGTCAGGTTGCCTGTGGAAAAACTTTAGAAGCTGATTTGCACTGGTGTTTCACAGAAAGCTTTGCAGATTGGAACATACATTCAAGTATGCCAAGAATGTGTAGGACTGAGGTACTTCTTAACAGCAGATCAATATCCGTGCACTTAAATGTAAAGTGTGATTAATGTACCAACACTGTTATGTGGACAGCTTTGAGCAGCAGTTCTGAATACTTGTTAATGTAAGAGAGCTATTCCTGTAAAGTTATTAGCATTTTCACAGTTCTGTTGGAAACTATTGAACCCAGTTTTCTTTTGATACTGACCATGAATATTCACAAAGAATAAGGCCTCATGGATATTCAACGCAGAAAAGGTTTCAGCATGTGCTGTGACAAAGCTAGAATTGCAACAATGACTATATGAATTGTAGGAATCCTGTTGTAGATTTTGCTGGAAATAACTTAACTATATATTCATTGCTTTTACAGTGAATAATTAGAAGCATTTCAGGAAATCAAAATTCATTAATCAAATCTAGTGCAAATGTTAAAATGGTGGTGGATGCAGGAGTCATCTGAAGTTTATTCCAAAGTCAAAATACAAACCGTGGCAGGTCTTCAGGGAAAATAAGAGACAATAAAAAGTGATACCAGAGCTGTCTGGCTTCAATAAAACGGAGAAAACCAAAATGGCAGACAGAAAAGAGAATCTGACAAAAAGAGAAATAAACTGTGGAAGATCTTATTTATACAAGAGGAGACAGGTGTAGAAAACATTGCAAGGTAGGGGACAGATTGGATGAAGGGACAAAAGAAACAGATGAGAACTATGTGGACCAGAACTGGGAGAAATTAATAAAACACGACAAAAAAAAGTCATTCTTACATAACTTCTTCTTTTACTTTTGGCTTTTCTCTTCAGGGGCCGCCACAGCGAATCAACCCTCTCCATCTAATCCTATTCTCTGGATCCTCATCTCTCACACCAACTACCTTCATATCCTCTCTCACTACGTATATAAATCTTCTCTTCAGTCTTCCTCTAGACCTCCTACTTGGCAGCTCCAATTCCAGCATCTGTCTACCAATATAGTCCCTATCCCTCCTCGGTACATGACTGAACTATCTCAGTGTGGCTTCTCTGACCTCTCTAAAACATCTAACGTGTGCTGTCCCTCTGATTAAGGCATTCCTGATCCTATCCATCCTCGTCACTTCCAAAGAGAACCTCAACATCTTAATCTCTACCACCTCCAACTCTGCCTCCTGTCTTTTGTTCAATGCCACTGTCTCCATACCATACAGCATCGCTGGTCTCACCACTGTCTTGTACACCTTTTCTTTCATTCTGGCTGATATTCCTCTATCACATAAGCCCCTGAAACTTTTCTCCACCCATTCCAATCTACTTGAACCCGTTTCTTAACCTCTTTTCCATACTCTCCATTGCTCTGGATTGTTGACCCTAAGTACTTGACATCCTCTACTTCTTGATATCCACTCCCTGTAGCCTCAACGTCATGGTCCATGGAGATTCCTGTCTAACCTCATCTGTCAGCCTGTCCATCACCACTGCAAACAAGAAGGCGCTCAGAGCTGATCCCTGATGAAGTCCCAACTCCACCTTGAACTTCTCTGTCACACCTACAGCACACCTCACCACCCTGTCTCACAACCAGCATATACAGTATGCCCTGCACCAGTCTAACATACTTCTCTGCTACTCCAGACCTCCTCATACAATAACAGTTCTTCTCTCGGCACCCTGTTGTATGTTTTTACTAGGCCTACAAAAATGCCATGCGGCTTCCTCTGACCTTCTCTGTACTTCTCTATTAGCATTCTCAAAGCGAATACTGCATCTGTAGTACTCTTTCTAGGCATGAAGCCATACTGCTGCTGCTCACAAGTGCTGACTTCTGCTTTCAGTCTAGTTTCCACTACTCTTTCCCATAACTTCATTGTATGGCTCATCAACTTTATCCCTCTATAGTTACTGCAATTCTGCACATCCCCCTTATTCTTAAAAATGGGCGCCATCACACTTCTTCTCCACTCCTCAGGCATCTTCTCACTCTCTTAGATCCTGTTGAATAACCTAGACAGAAACCCTACCACTGCCTCTCCTACACACTTCCATGCCTCAACAGGAATATCATCGGAACCAACTGCCTTTCCATTCTTCATCATGTTCAATGCCCTCCTCCCTTCACTTTTGCTCATCTCTGCTACTTTGTGGTCTACAATAGTCACCTCCTCTACCCTTCCCTCTCTTTCATTTTCCTCATTCATCAGCTCTTCAAAGTACTCTTTCCATTTTCCCTTCACTCTTCTAGCATCTGTCAATACATTTCCCTCTCTACCCTTACTCACCCGGACCTGCTGTACATCCCTTTCGTCTCTATCTCTCTGTTTTGCCAACCTGTATAAATCATTCTCTCCCTCCTTACTGTCCAACCGAGCATA
>CAAKHD010011728.1:0-33662 GCA_901007705.1 Fistularia tabacaria
GAGAGGGTAGGGAGGGGGAGGGGGGGGGGGGGGGGGGGGGGGGGGGGGGGGGGGGGGGGGGGGGGGGGGGGGGGGGGTGCTGAGCAGCCGGCTCTCATTTCTGCACCATGCCTGCGAGGTACTGAAGAACAGAGGCGGGGAGATAGAGCAAGGGGAGAACTGGGCCAGAACCAGCAACTCAGTAATGAAGCCCAGCACTGCCCCTATGGGCTCAACTTCTTACGAGCCTCACAGGTGGCAAGGTCTGATTAAAAACCAGCTTGGTCTGGGTGTGTGTGTGTGTGTGTTGGGGGGGAGGTTGCACTGTACAGCCTGTCAGTCACTACCATTATGTCCACCTCGGACGGAATTTTGAAAAAGCTCGCCCTGACAAGGGTTTGACGGCGTCAAGTTTTCTTGGGGAAAAATCCCCAAAGTGCCGTTTTTTTTTTTTCGGATCCCGCCGATATCGGGATGAGAACTGAGGCCGTTATTGACCTGTGGAAAATCCGAACTGCTTTGAAGCCCCGCGTGATATAGCAGGAGATAAATTGTAGCTTACAAGTGACTTCTTCTTCTTTTCCTGTCGGCTGCTCCCTTCAGGGGTCGCCACAGCCAATCACCTTCGCCCATCTTGCCTCTGCATTCTCTTTTCTCACACCGTCTGACTTCCTGGCTCGAACCTCAGCATCCTCTTACCTAGATCTTCACTGTCCGTCCTCTGTATGTACATGTCCAAACCATCTAGCCTGAGCATACAAGTGTTGACGGTTTTAAAACGAATGTCATCACCAGGCTCTCGAACTTATGACTCTTGTCCCTCTAGAGCAAAGGAAGGAGATGTGTCACAAATGTATTACGGCCACAAAATCCCATTCGAGGAGGAGGTTGAAGTAGATGGATTAGTCACACTAATGTCAGACACCGACACCAGATATCTCTGCTGGCTCCTCCATCCCCCAGTTGTACTCGTAACTAAATCTAACCCCCCATCAGACGCCGACTCAGACAAATGATGTCCCGCCGATAGGAACGCAGAGAGCACTTCGGCACTTAACAGCTTCATTGGTGTTGTTTTTTTTTTCAAATTTCTTTCAATTTTGACAATTTATTGCACGGCGCTCTCAGACAGGCGTTATCTCCGTCTTGACGTCAAACGGAATGATTTGCGTCTACGCATCCAGAGAAGCCGTCGAGTCGTTTTCACGACAGAGCGCCACGTAACAACTTAAAGGTATTTCAAACAAAAGTAAGGGAAATTGAAAAAAAAAAAAATCACAATGGCCACTGTGAAGCGACAAATTAAACTTTTTGGATTTAAAAGCCTCAGAAACCCCATTAATATAGAACTGAGATAAATCCTTGAAAGCCGTCCAACAAAAACCGTAATTATCATTGTCAGTAGAAAAGAAAAAGAGCACAAGGAGGCAAGAGGATTACACTCCTTCACAACAGAGGAGGGTTCTGTGTTTATTTCTCCTCATTTTGTTGAAAGAACTTCTGGGGTGACGGATGTCAGCAACACTTTATAATTTAGCATAATTATCTTGTTCATTCTATTCTATTGCCGCGTATTGTATTCCACCTTCTATTCTCCGGATTCAAATTGGGCCCCCCCATCCCTGAATGTTTGACCATGGCACACTGAGGCAGCCTTTTACTTTGGATTAACAAAAGCACATTTCTCCTCAATGCGGTGAATTCCTTGCCGCGTGACTGAAAATAAAGTTTTCTTTTTTTTTTTTGTTATCTTCGTCGGGACGCGTCAACAAAATGTCTCAGTTCGGCACACCTTGCATGTCACGTTTTCTCCCATTACGTACTCGTGTCTGCAAAATGACTGGCTCTGTTAAGACGACCATGGTATTGTTATTGATTGGACTTTTCGAGCCTCTGGTGAAAGATTATAATAGCAGACCATTTCATTTTAATTTGAGAGCTTGTCATTAATTCTGCGTGGGTTAGGCTACATGAGGAGTAACATTTCCGTGTGACTGTACTTCCTTGCGGTTTCCTCTAAAATTGAGTATCCGACATTATTACATTGCCTTGAAGCTCAGCTGAATTCATTCATAAATGAAAGACCTTATTTCACAGTGGCTGTTAATCAGAACACAAGAAGTTCAGTTATGAAGTGCGATAGCTATCTGAGTTCAGTCCTATTTATTCATTCATTCATTCATTATCGATTCCGTTTATGCAACACTCAGGGTCGCGTGGAAGCCGTCATCTGGCGAGAGGCGGGGTTCGCCCTGGAACGGTCACCAGTCCATCGCGGTGACACGTATAGAGACATGCAATCATTCACTCTGTCATTCACACAACGTATAGTCATGCAACCATTCATTCACATGTCATAGAGAAACGCACAAACAGTCACTCTCTCATTCACATGTCATATAGTCAAACAAAAATTCACTCATTCATTCATAGAGACATACAGCCCGTCGCCACAATATTTGCACATCATATCGAGACAAATAACATTGACCCTCTCATTCACATGTCGTATAGACATAAAGCCATTCACTCGTTCATTTTCATGTCCGGGCAATTTAAGGTCTCCCATTAATGTCCTGCATTTTTCTCAAACATGGAGAAAACATGGAGACTCAACACAGAAAGGCCCCCCAGTCAGAATCCAACCGTGGTCCTTCTTGCTGTGAGGCTGCAAGTGCGAACCACTGCGCCACCTTCCTGCCCCCTGTCTCAGTGATTTATTTTAAATTTCCATTTCCAAACTACACCTTTTTACATGACTCGGTAATTGTGATTTTATTACAAGCACCCTGTCTTGGGTTTGCATGTATTGCGTGTCTCTTCTCTGAACACGTTATAGGCAGCATAGAGAGGCTTTTTATTTCCAAGAGCAGCACACGCTGTTCGTGGGTGTTCTCGACCCCGATTGATGCATTTGTCTCATCTGCACCAGACAACTGGAATATACCAATTTCAATCGTAACAAATTGGACAGTTCAATTCTGTGCAACAGCTTGTAGGTCAAATGTAGAAATTCTGAAGACAAATCTAATCCCAGCGGGACGAAAAGGAAAAGAAAACCTGGAATTTGTCTCTTATCCGCCTCGAAAATTAACAAATCATCAGTTGGTTGTAGAACCTCGTCCCAAACTGTCGTCCAGAAACACGACCCATCAAGGAAATGATGACTCAAAGACAAGCTGTGTGTGTCTTTGTGTGTGTGTTTGAAATGATCAATATTTTTTGGACATCCTTATTTATTTGCAAGCGTCTGGCAGCCTGAGCAAAAACTCAATGAAATACAGCCAACGTTTCAGCCACCATACTTCATTAAGGGATCATTACTCCGGAGTTGTCATAATGGAATGGTTGTCGGGCCTGTAATTCACACAGAGTCAAAGAGATGACAAAGTCTCACAGTAATTCATCGAATGAATCCATCAAACGATCGATGTGTCTATCAGATACTCAAAAGAGAACAAATAAACGATGCCATGCAGGTCACCTCCAAGATGATATTCCAGATCTACACGCCAAGGTATTGTAGAAATAATTATCCTCCATTCTTGTCTAAAAGCTTTTATGTCTATATTTTCATTTCTCCACAAATTCCAATATGAGGTTTGTATCGAATCGGAGCTTTGCCTCACACATTCCCAAGGTGCCGATCAGACTGACAGTGTTCAATTGCATCGACGACACTGACTAATGTGTTAATAATACAAAGGTGTAGAAGGTAGTCAAGATGTTTGTTCATGCGGTGTCCTGCAAGGCCTTAATGAGGGAACGGGAATCGAAAATCCGTTGCTAAGTTATCGTCAATTATTGAGTTCGAGGCGTTAAAAGTAGTCCAATGTGCAATGTGCTTGAGTGTCCTTGCAGAAGGCATCACCTCGGAGACCCCCGGACCCCGACGCAGAGACGACGCTGGCTGCCCGGAGACAAGAGATAGGAGCCACTTCTGAGGATTCCACGCAGTCCTGTCGGCAGATATTTTCTTATCGAAAAACAAGCGGCGCCTTACGATTTCCAACACATGAAGAGATACAAGGGAGAGACCCGTGAGAAAAACGAGATGAGCGGAATTCTGGGAAAAGTTGGGCTGCAGCGTGAAGTTTTGAGCAATAGTAAGAATTCCGACGTGACCTTAAAGTGAGTATGACTTAATCCCTTTTGCTATAATCCAATTAATTCAAACACTATGAGGGATATGGGTGTGGTCAGCATTCTTGCATAGCCAGTGTTAACTAGTTAGTTAATGTAACTTTTTAAAATCTACTCATCAATCCTGATTTCTTTAAGTTGGTGAAAAAGCACTGTAAAAAAGCGACGGGTCTGGCTGTAGTCTGGTGTTATTGGCCAGGCTATTTTTGGCCATTCGCAAGCCGCTCGGTGTGAACGTGTGATTTCCATCACGGTGAGAGACAGATGACACGCTATTACGCCGTAACTTGTGGGCTGCATCTCTTCTTTCGCACTCTCATTCCATCCAACGGACAAACTGTTTGGTTTAAACTGAGATAGAATTCACTTCGTTGCTTTTTTCACAACGGACAAAATGTGGAAAGTGCTTCGCGCTTCTGCCTCACAGCAAGAAGATCCCAGGTTGGATTCCAACGGGGGGGACATTCTGTGTGGTGTCTTGGGGGTCTGCGGTTTCCTACCGCAGTCCAAAAACATGCATGAGGATTCCCAGACCCGAATGAAAGAGTGAATGGCTACATGTCTCTCCATGACGTGTGAATGAGAGAGTGAATAACTGCATGTCTCTATATGTCGCGTGAACGGGAGCGAATGTTTTTATCACAGGAATAAGAGATCAAACTGTTGTATGCCTCTATGGAACATGTGAATGAGGGAGTGGATCAATGTATGCATTTGTATGACGTGAATGAGAGGGTGAATGGTTGTATGTCTCTTTAAGACATCTGAATGACTGAGTGAATGCGTCTCCTTGTGATCGACTTGCAACCGGTCCAGAGTGAACCCTGCCTCTGGCCCAATGACAGCTTGGATAGGCTCCAGCCTCACCGCGGCCCTGAGTGCAGGATAAGTGGTATAGATGATGAATGAATGAATGCGGAAAGGAAGTGGACAACTGCTATTGACTTAAGGACGGAGCAATATACAATATCTCACTCCCTCGCTCTCGCTCTCTCACTGTTTCTCTCTTTCACCCACCCACACACACACACACACACACATTCGGACACTTAACATTCCTCTCCCCTGAGGTCCTGCAAGCTAATTAGCTCCTGAAGCATTTATTTATCAAAGATAAACTGTCAAACAATCTCACCGGCACATCCCCGGTGGAAATAAGAAGTACTCATTAGTTTGTTCAATTAAGTATTCTTTTCCCACTACAGCCTGCTCACTCGTACCGCCAACACCACCAGAATACACTCTTCAGTACAGTGTGAAGGTACTCACGTACACTGTGGCGAAGGTTGAGTACTCGGACATCGGTGTCTGCGACCCCGTGAACCAAATATGTCAGGCTGTAAGGAACTAACATGTTTGTGTGTCTGCACGAGGGTGAAAAAACACAGTGGAGTGGAGTCGATACATGTCGGGAATGTTTTCACACAAGGGCCTCTCAGGGATTATTTTAGATAAATGAGTGGGATTCGTTTTGTTGACTTCGCCGCGTTCCGTTCAGGCAGCATAAAAACAAGTTTGGGCCGGATGGAACCGACTCCATGTCATGACAGCTTGTTTGTTAATAGTCAGTTATTTGGTGTGAAACCGTTCTATTGGGTTATTCCATCTATGCAGTTCCTGCAAAAAAAACCTAAACAAAACATGATCTAATTTCATGTGTTGCATGGGGTGGGTTTGATTCATGGAGGAAATATTCACTTTGTGTATTTTTTTTTTTTGATACAGATTCAAGAAATTTGCTGGGAAGTTTCATTATATTTAATCCCCCGTTGTCATATTAAGAACTTCATATTATTAAATCAGGAAAAAAAAATAAAAAAATCAAATTACATTTGCGCACCGACGGTATTTGAATGTCACGGTGAATGTCAAGCGTGCTTAAGTGGCAAATCGTTAAGAATCTTTATTTCAAACCTCCGTTGCAAGCAAAAGTCATGGGAGACTTTGGTGTTTACAGTCTTTTCCTCAGGTCCCCCCCCAAAAAATCGCTCCGGCGTTCAATATTCATCAACGTCATATCGAGGTGAACTTCTCAGGGCGGCCGAGGAGCGTGCCAAACCTGGGGAAGTTTCTACCCTCTCCGCCGCGGCTTTCCCCTCCCCTGACAGTATTGCAGAGACGCTAAGACAATATTTGGCCAATTCCATCGCTCTAATTCATTCCCTGCCCATCCATATTTCATCCGGCCTCGGCTTTAATGAAAGTCATGGCAACTAAACTACCGCGGGAGTCTCTAAGTGTACACATTCAGCTGAGGGAGAAAAAAAAAAATCATAAATAAGGACATTGGCCTTCACGCAGAACAATATGAGAGGGAGCAGGGTCCCGAAACGAAGACGGAGAGATTCAGCTGTGTTATAGCTCGGGAGGCCATCAGGAACCCCCCACCCCCCGCCAGCGCTCACCCACACACACATAGACACACACACACACACACTCCCGCTGTCTATTTATCCCAATGTCCTTCAGAAGACATTAGCACAGCTCCCATCCTGTTTTTCGACTGGCCTAAATATGCTCCTGTTTTTTTCCGAGGGTTCTGCTTTGCCAAGTTCAGCATCCATATCCCGGGGAAGCAGAAAAAAAAATTGACACGGGCACTAAAAGGCTGCCGGGACGTCAGACTGGGACCTACCTGCATTTGTACACCCCAACCCCTGCAACCCCCCTTCCTCTCCTGGACGCAAAAGTTATTAGCAGGAAGAGCATGGTGGAATGAACAAACGATAGAGACGAGTGTACCTGGATGTTTCATCTGCCTCAACACTTTGGAGCTCCTGCACATCGTGTCTGCGAAGGTTCCCGGTCGTCCAGGTCCCGGTCAACCGCTGGCCAACGTTGGCGTAGTGACTGGACTTGTTTTTTCTTCTTCAGTTCTGACTGACTCCAGGGAGTTTACGGGAGGTCACTGCCAGGGTCGGCCGTGGGTCCGTGTCGGCCAACAAGTGAGTTGTTTTCAAGCAACTCGGTTGAACTGGGTCGTGGTGTTAACACGTGCGTTGTTATGAGCGTGTCGCTCGGGGGACAGAGGTAGAATTTCCCGGTCGACTCACCTGAGATGGAAATTTAACGGCCAATTGTGGGGTTAATACGCACGTGGAGGCTAGTCAAATATCCTCAATCTATTGCTACAAGTAAAACATAAGGCTAAGTCATAAGGGACGGCCATTGGTGATATCAGGGTGTGTCTTTGAGAACGGGCAGCAACTGTTAATTCCTTCCTTCATTATTTATACCACTTGTCCTGCAGTCAGGGTCGCAGTCAATCACAGGGCCGCATATAGATACATTCATCCTCTCATCCACAGGTCCTATAGAGACATAAAACCTTTAATCCTCTCATTCTCAGGTCACATAGAGGCATCCAAGTATTCACCCTCTCTCCAACCAGGGAGCTCTTTGCTGTGGGGTGGACACTCCGACCACTGTGCCACCATGCCGAGCATGGAATTTTTATTATTCTTTTTTTTCCTCAACATTTTGAAGGCGTAGCTTACTATACGAGAAGCCCAAAAACTAAGATGATACGTTTGAGTACTGAAGCTGAGGTGGACCATCCAGCCGCCGCTTTCTTCATGAGATGGCAGAATGGGGGAGGTCTTCCTTTGGAAATAAAAAATCCCAACTGTGAAGCTCAGCTGATTATCACAGCCAGTCAGTAGATGAATGAAAGCTGTACATCATGCCATCACCTCTCAATTCATTATTACCAAATAGTAACATCGAACACACAATAGCCGGGAAACACAGCGGCTGTCTCCCTGGTTCAGATAGATAGATAGATAGAGAGAGGGCGAGAGAGAGAGTGCAATGAAATACATATCTTGAGGATTTCAGGACAAATAGACGGAAGAGATAAAATCCAATACCTGCATTTGCTGAAAGAAATATATCAACAAGACTTCCAGTCAAATACAGATGAGTCTATTACTCTGTTACAGCCACTTACGACGGTATGATGCAGAGAGAGATAAAGAGCAGGCCGGGCCCATTACTGGACATTAAATGGGACCTGCTCTGAGTCCCTCCACACTGCTTTAATGGCTAGGCGGCAGACGCGACAGGGCTATCGCGGCGGGGCTGGGGTCACGTGAGACCTCCAGAATGACATCGACCGACAGCAAACGATTTCCCGTTGTGGATGATCTAATTATACTGTTATAAGCATGATCCAAGTTGGCGGGAAATATTTTCTGTGAAATGAGCCAGGTTCCTGGTTCGATTCCGACCGGGCGCCTTTCCACGTGGACTCTCCATGTTCTCCCCGCGTCTGCGTGGGATCAAATTGGCCAGACATGAATGAGTGAATGGTCATTTTTTCTCGCTATGATATGTGAGTGAGAACGTGAATGCATGTATATCTATATGACTAGGATGAAAGAGTGACTGTGGCCCTCGACCAATGAAAGCGAGGACTGGCTCCAGCCCCCCCCCCGCCACCCTGAGCGCAGGACAAGTGGCACAGGCAATGAATTAATGAATGAATATCGATATAGTAAACATTTGTCTGTCATGTATGCTGTTTTTTTCAACATAGGATTTGCTATTATTTTTGTAAAATTTAGATTGTAATATCATGGACAAAACTGCAATTTATAACACTATAATTATGCGGAAAAGAAAGCTGACTTGTACACATTTGGAATCTGGATGTAAAGAGGATAGCCGCAAATTAAAAAAAATAAAAGGGGGGGGGTGCTCTTTCAAGAGGCCGGCTCAGCAGAAGGTAGTCACTTTGCAGATAAAGGCATTCTTTAATCAAAATATACAGTAATGCATCATTTTGTGCCAGATAACAAGGGAGGAATTGGCTGAAATTATTCAAAGTTTTTTGTTAATTACTTTTGGAGCCCGGAGCATTCCAATGCGGCGGTTAGCGCTTCAGAACGGCGGAAAAGTTTACAGTCTCTCGGTCGCCTAAGCGAACTTATAATTTAAGTGGTTATCGCCCAACTCTCAAATATGGTCTTGTGAAGAATCTCAGTCTTTATCTGTATGTACACCTCCAATGCGATCGCACGGCTAAATGATATTTCTGTTAACACTCGTTCCCTAAATTAAAAGAGTCGTGGGTGTGCATTTCTGTGCGCATAATCTAATAGTCCTGATCTCAATGGGGCATTTATAGTGGGTTTTATGACTCTAATTATCTTTGCCTATTACAGTATATCAACTTTTAGTGGTTCATTGTATTCTCTATATGCGTCAGCTGCGCAGATGCCTTGGAAAAACAGAATGATCAAAAAAAGGTAAAAATATCTCTCTTAAAGTACTTTACACCTTCCTAGTTATCTGTGCGATGCTCTGCATTTTAAAGCAATGCAACACGAATCGCTGGAGTTTTCGCACAATCGCAGTGGAGAAGAATGGTATCGGCCTGGCCTCGCTTTCCAAAGGTCACACCCCGGTTTCACCCTCCTCTTGCAACACCCTGGTTATACTGCACACAAGCAGGGAGCGGGGCGGCTCACTGACGGTCGCGTTTGTAGCCACGTCGTACCTAGATAGTTGCTGTCAGGCAGGTGTGTTCAGACAATTGTGTGAGAAAATATTCTTAAAAAAAGCAGATTTTCTCACAAGCACCATGCGTTATTTGTTTATCCAGAAGCCGGATATTCCATCACAAACATAGCTTCAGTTTGTAAAACCATACCAAGCGGTGTTTAGCAGCTGCAACGATGACACATACATTAACACATATGTTCTACAAGCTTGATTTAAATTACTTACCTCTTTCTTCTAATCTCCAAAGTAACTGAGGACAATTTCTAGCTAATGTTTTGCGATAACTTTCAAGTAAGCACCGTCTGAAACATTGGCCCCAACACCAGAGCAGCCAGTAGCTCAGCCGCTGACAAAGCTGTTAATGTTCTGCAAAGGATGTGCAAATTGCAGAGTCCAAGTGTGGGCAGAAAACACTTCTGGTACTTAGAACCAGTGATGGAACAAATTTGGTCAAATTGGTAAAGTGCCCAAAGGGAGGAGGGAGATGTTCCACGGAAAACCAATTCCAAGCTTGGGTGAGCTCAGGATTGTTTGGAAACTCTCCAATCTGGGAGCCTGCATTGAATTGCGTGTCAGGCAGAGACTGTTAAATAAGATTAGAATAAGGACCAAGACAGCGGCGCAGGTACCTCACAGGACGGCTGTGTAATGTCAAACCACAGTTGCTCTAACAGCAATATATCAGCTTGAGGAGAATTGGAAGAATAGTACATGGGGTGATGTGTAAACTCGCTGAACAATCGCAGGTAACATGAGAGGTTTTTTCAATTGTTTTTTTTTTTTTTAGTGCATCATAAGCTTTGTTTGAAACAGCGCTATTTCCCACTTTGATTTTTTTCTCGTAGCACCAATTAGGCCTGGCCTGCTCATGGGGGAGCTGAAAAGCTGACAATAGATGTGTCATGGGATGGCGTGATCAAAGCGTAGGGGAGAAGAAACCGGCAGAGAAAGGGATCTCGTTCGCTTTTTATTTTTCATTTTTTTCTCCAGCCATGCATGTTTATGTGCAGATTGAAAATGTAGGCTGATCATGAAATAATTAACACTGAAATAAAACTCTAAGTGACGGTTTGACAATGGTATAACACAGTTATGGATCTGAAAAAGGCGCAAACACATCTTCTCCTCGGTTGAGTTCATCAGATCATGTGAAAATAATCTGTCAGCTCTGTGAAATACATCGACTAAACCGGTACAGCGATCACTCATCTCAGAGTGATTTCTCTTTTTCCATCCACATTCTATGATTTGAAACGCGTCGCACCGGCAGTGTGGTTGAACGCTCGCAGAGGAAATATTGGTTCACATGGAGCAAGTGCATTATTAAATAGGGGGATCCGGAATTAACAGGCCACCTTTCCTCCCTGCATCATCAACTTAGTGCAGTTTGACTGAGACAGATGGGGAAGGTAAATCAAGGCAGCTGAGTGGAGAGCACTGCTGACAGCACATTAGAGCCTCTCTCAATGAACTGTCACAAGTGCACACTGAAAGTAAAGTTTGATCATATGAAGCTGCTGTCCTGTCAGACATCCTTAAAAGCAAATGGTGCCTAAGTGCTACGGAGCGCCGAGATGACAGTCGTAGCTGGTGCAAAGAGATGGCATCAACACTCCATCCTCCATCCTGCGAAAGGACAATGAGGTGGGGAGGACGCGGGCAGGGTTTCTCACCCTGCAATCTCACCTTCACTGTAAAAGCATGTGACAAAATGTCACTTTTCCACATCATCATTTGCATCAAAGGGATTAGCGCCCAACTTTTTTTTTATGCTGTCCATGCAAAAAATGTCACGAATTCTTGCGAAACAGCGCACGTCCACGGCATGCGCCGTGGATTATCTCACGACCATTTTTGCAAACCGATTATCAGGGACATGTCAGTGTTTATTGTTAGTGATATTTGATCCTTATTCATTCTCGGTGATGTGGGGTCCTCCCTGTGTGCCCCGGGGTTATCACACATTCACATTTCATCTTCTTAGCTTTCTATATGCTTCACTTTTCTATCGTAAATAGACTTCCCTCTCCCTTTGTCGGATAGTTAGCAGTCTGAGATGTGTAATAAAAATAAAAGAGACAATAACTAATTCCAGATAAAAGTAGTGCCGGTGGTTAGATTTGTCTGTCAATGTCCTTGGATATCATCCAATCATCGCGCTATCTAAATCACTTACATTGTCCAAACGCTGACCTTTCATCTAGAAACATCCCAATTTTTCATTTCTCCTTTTTTTACATGAAAGTCAGCATCATGTCATGCTTCATTCTAGATGCGGGGAGACAGTGAGAGCCGACATGTCGTGTTGGAAAACACCACAGGCTTTCTGTTGAGTTTGTAAATTGTCATTGCATGTTATTTGTGAGTTTATGATCATTCATTTATTCATTTTTATTAGGTAGACGTAATAGCAACAGTCATAGTAGTAGCGGTATAATATCATTATTATTATTATTATTGCTATTATTGTTATTATAATCATTATTATTATTATCATCATCAGAATCGGCATCGTCATCATCAATATCACTATGACGGAATCATACCTCACACACACACCTTGCTGTATATACACCTGACCTTAGAAATGTGCTAGTCGGTGGGAAATGTTAATATTAATCAAGCTTTAACCTCCGAGTAATGCTTTGTGTTTGATTTCATTCTAAGCCTGCACTGGTGTTCCACATTCCAATACCTAAAGTGGATTAGAATGCATGAAAACGCAATTGTTTTTTTTTTGTTTTTTTTTCAACAGAGGCTCAGAGAGGTTCTTTTTCGGATTCCAAAGTGTTTGATATGAAATACAACAATATCAGTGTGCAAAACTCTACAAAAAGATGACTGCTGACAGGCCCATCAAATGTGGCGGCTGTGGCTCAGTTGGTAGAGTGGGCATCCCTCCAATCCGGTAGGTTGTTCGTTCTATCCCCAGCTCCTCCAGTCTGCATGCCGAAGCGTTCTAGTGCGAGGCGCTGAACCCCGCGTTGCTCCAGATGGGCTGGTTCGAGCTTGCACGGCAGCTCTGACGCCGAGACCGTTTACCTATTTTGAATGACAAAAGACTGGATAACAAATGATTGCAGTTTTGAAAAAAAAAGTAATCCATAATTACCTGGGCTACATTTCTCGACTGGAAACCAAATCCCCCATAAACAACATGAGACACAATGGGAGCAGCACTCTGGGAATACAGACAGACATGCACCGACATCCTTAATGACCAAGGCCCTTTGACGAGTGGCAAGCGCAGGCTTGTTTACCTGAGCTTACACCAGCACTTAAACACTGTATGCTACTTTGCACTTCCATTATGGTGTGTGTCAAGGCCCGTGCCTACTGTTTAGCCTGGCGCAGAGGTACTTCTTGGTTTGCCACGTATTCGAAAAACCCCTACCATCACTTGCTTCCCCGCGGACCAGCATACCTTATCTCTGATGCAAAAGCACGCTCTCATAAGTGCCCTGCTGGAAAGGGAAAACACAAAAACAAAGTAATACGCACACGTAGATTGAACTTTGTTGTTTCTCGGCCAATTTGTTTGGCGGGGGGTTGGTGTGCAAATGGGCTGTTCTCCCAAATGGAATGTTTTACACAGTTAAAACATTTACAAGATGGGCGAGTGAAACATGTACATTGAATTTGGGATCATCATTATGGCATTAAAAATGTAAACATTTCTAGAGGGCTTTCAGAGTCCCTGTGCAAAGGCATGTCTTCTACATTATTGCTTTCAATGTTGACCGTTTAACAGAAAAATCTTAACTGACCTCAGGGGGATTTTCGTTAAAAAAAAAAAAAAAAACCTGGATAAACGACTTCAAACACACTGAGCAATGGCACTCAACAGTGGACACGGTCTCTCAGTCCATCTCATTCTCGTCCACCGCTTCGAATGCCACCGTTCCTCAGACAGACATCTCACTGTATCTCAAAGTGTGTCTGAACCCGGGCAGGCAGCCATTAAGAGCATTTCTGCGCGGTAAGAGTAACGTCTGACAAGTCCCATCCCAGCCATAGATGCCAGTATAACTTACGAATCATTATACCCACATATATTACTTCTCGAGTAGCCCGTCTGCTCAATAATATGGCTGCGCTTCATTGGTTTGGGTGATGCAGACTGTTTATATCCATATGTATGCATCGGTGGATATTTGTGTATTTACAAAAATATATTTTCCTCTAATTCAAGTCCTTGTTCAACATATGGCTCAATTTTTTTGTGTTTTCTGAAAAAAAAAACTGAAAAATGACAAAGATGATTATTCTAAGAAGGTGAGAATAAATATATATATGAATAAGAATGAGAGAGTGAATTGTTGTATGACTCTTTATGACATATGAATGAGCGAGAGAATGCTTGATCGTCTCTATATAACATACGAATGAGGGAGTGAATGGTTGTATGTCTCTAAATGGCTTGTGAATGAATGAGTGAATAGTCATATATCTGTACATAATGTGTGAATGAGGGAGTGACCGGCCTTATAACTATATGACATTTGAGTGAGCAAACAAATGTTTGAATGCCTCTCTGTGACACATAGATGAGGGACTGAATGGCTGTATGTCTCTATATGTCTTGCTGTGATTGACTGGCGACCGATTCAGGGTGAGCCCCGCCTCTCGCCAATGACAGCTGGGCTAGCCCCCCTCCACGCAGGATAAAATGAATGAATGAATGAATATGAAAAGAACACTATCATTTTGATTCTTACATTATTCATTTCACATTCTGTAAAATCAATAGGAGAAATATTTCATTCCTGTTTGTGATGTTGAGCTGTTTATAAGGCAACTGCTCTTGCTGGAGCCCAGAGCTGCAAAATAAAGAATGAAGAAGGAAAGAAAGAGAAAGAAAAGAAAAAAAAAACAATAACTAAATTTCCATCATTGCCAGAGTTCAGATGACAATTACGACAGGGCCGGGTTTAATCGTAGAATCGGGTAGTTCATTTTCCCAGTGTCAACATGAAACCTTGTCAAAAAATGAATTCTGTCTTTCTCTCAGGAGATAAGCAGGCTCCAGTGCACCAGGCTCATTCAGAGGAAAAAAAAAAAAAAAACTTGCAGGTCACAAGGCAGCGACTTGCATGTTTTCTTATTTTTTTCACCCACTCCCTCTATCCTCCCCCTCTCCTTTTTTTCTGAAAACCACCCAAGAAGAGATTAATCATGAAGGGAAAACTCAACTTCACCCTCTAGCTGCAGGTCACAGTTCTTATTTCGTGTGGAATTGGCTTTCGGAAAGCAGAAGGCCTGCCCGGGGGGCAGGGACCTGATATGAGAGGAATTTGAGAATGAAGCAGAGGGGATTGATTAGCCCACTTCATATCCCACACTCTGTAAGCACAGTCCAGCTGCAATCTAACACACCGCTGAGCTGAATAGACAAGAGAAATTGGATTCCTTCCTAATATTTAACCTTCAAGTCAGCTCTAACAGCTGTTGATGGGTTGCTCTCCCAGGTAGTTACAAGAGGACTTTTTACATGTTGCATGGAGTGGGAGTGGGAGAGTGGACACGTGACGACTTTTCTGTAGGTTATTCAATTACAATGGTGCAAAGAGCAACTTAGTCATTGAAGCACATCATCTGCATGCGTCTGCACTGAGGAATTTAATTTTACACCTCTACCTCTCGGAACAGGTTGTGCAAGTGTGTATGTGTGTGTGTTTGTGTGTGTGTGTGTGTGTGTGTGTGTGTGTGTGGGCGTGTGTATTTGTATATGTGTGTGTGTGTGAGTGTGTGTGTGTTCACAACTCGCATGGAAGTTGGCTGACATGGCCGCGTGCAGCACTCGGACAAACGCGAACGAAGAGCAATTAATGGCACAAAAGTTGACCGTAAAAGCTAATGGATGGATCGTGCACATCCCTAATGATGCTGCCTGAAAAAATAGAATAGACCTCGGCTCAAATAACTCTGAGTCAGGGCATTACGCCGATGCAGTGGTTAGCATTTCCGTCTCACAGCAACAAGGTCCCTGGTTCCATTCCGAGCGGGGGCTGTTCTCCATGTTCTCTCTGTGTCTACATAGGTTTCCTTAGGGTTCCCATTTTACTTCCCGCACTCCAACAACATGAAGGAGACCCTAAATTGCCTGGACATGTGAATGAGAAGGTGAATTGTTGTACAGTCTGCTGGAGCAGCTTCTCCAGCAGACTGTTACAGCTCCACTGCCGAAAGGAGAGATACAGGAAGTATTTCCTAATTAGTTACCGCACTGCTTCACATTGCCACTTTGCTCATTATTTACTCCTGTATATTGGTAAATATGTAAAGACATTTCTTTTTTTTTGAGATTATACTTCATACTTTTACACTTCATAGTTTATTTGATTTTACTTTATTCATCTATTTTTTACTCTTTATTTTTAGCTCGCCACTGCCTTGTCCTTGTATGTCTTGCTGCTGCTGCTGCAAAACAATTTCCCAATCACGGGATCACGAAAGTACATCTCATCTCATCTCATATCTCTTTTTGACATGTGAGTGAGAGAGTGAATGAGTAGGTTTCTATAGGATCGTTGAATGAGGGTGTGAATGGCTGTATGTCCCTATGTGACACGTGAATTAAGAAGTAAATGAATGAGTGTCTCAGTGACATGTGAATGAGAGAGTGAATGGTCGTATGGTTCTATATGTGGCTCTGTGACGGACTGGGGATTGGTTCGCGACGAACCCTGCTTCTTGCCCAATGACAGACTGGAAAGGCTCCGGCACCCCACTCCCTGTGACCCTGAGCGCAGATTGATGGCAAAGATAATGAATGAATGAATGACTCTCAGAGTCAAATTGCGCTCTACAATACCCCGTTTCATGTTGCCGCACCCCAGAACAAAGAGCAACGGCATCCCTTGCTTTCCTCCATCTCAGTAGTTAGCACAATAGTCAAGGAACCTTCTCCTCTTGGATTTATATCAACATTTAAAAATATTTGTCCGACAAATGCTCCATCTCAGCAGGACCATATCCACATCAGACGCCAATGAATATTTTGTGGCCTAGTTCAAATGGCCGGTTTGATCATATCCGCCCACCATCTCCGTGCCAGTCTTGTGAAAGTGTTGATAAGGGAGCAGGATATCATCTGAAGTCATTAAGCCATACAGTTTATTCCAAGGAAAGTGTTGCCCGTTTAAATTAGCGCATTAGTGAATGCCTTATGATAATTAAGTTCTTTCGTTGCAGGAAAAAAAAAAAGAGAAGAAAAAGATTCATGAGAAGAATCACACATTTTTTATTAGTACCTTTTTCTGTTCCAGGGCTGCAGCATTGCCCAGAGACATGCAGCCTCTGCTAAGTGGATCCCAGGAAAAAGGAATAAACTCCAATAAAAGAGGGTATAATGTAAAACTTCACATTGCGGATCTGAGAGACTTAAATGTGATGTAAATTTAGCTTTTTTTTCTTTTTTTTTTAATGCTCCCAATAAGGATTTAGGTCAGTCTGGAAGCATATTTCAGGCATGGGGAAGCAATCCGATAAAGTAGTCTGGTACAAATCTATAGATAAATGATGCTTCACATTCAATTACAGTGAGGATTTTATTTTTACTTGCCAATGATTTTGTCGTTAAGTCAACAAAGTCGTTTTTTTTTTTTCCTGATTTCATCAAGGACGCTGGCCTTGCGTCGCTAAGCACGGGGGATGGTTATTTCAAGAATTGAAGAAAAAATTTAGACGCTGGTTTTATTGATAATTAATGGTGAAGTAGCCCACTCGGCGGGGGTTCATCCCAGCCTGGGATGCAAAGTCAGTGCATCCTGGGGTCTTTATCCTCGAGTTTGACGCATTGAGTATCGCGCAAATAAGGGATCGCACAAAGCAGCCCACTTGGGAATCCATGCAGGGACCATGAAACTACACTCACACATCAGAAAATTAATTGGTAAAAAAAAAAACAACAACTAATTTGTGTATTCCCCGAAGAGCGTCTTTCATCTTATAAATAGTGGCTGCAAACTTGAGAATTTCAGCGGCAGTAACACAACACTGTAGACGATGGGATTTGTTTAGCTCGGCCCCCGGGGCCCTGTGTGACAAAGAAGACTTGTTTAGTGGCTGCATAACTGGGTCCCCAGCAAGGGCCCGTGACTGCGCTCATGCACCTAGAAACCCTGCCCCATTTGCATTTCAGCTCTCCGAACGCCACGCGGCGGAATCTAAGGGGGGGGTGGGGGGGTGGGGGGGCAGTGTCCCAGAGATGGCATTGGAAGCCCGCATATAAATTACCGTAGTCTTCATTCCGCCGTCTCTCCTCCGCCGGTACCCCTCCCGCTCATCATCCTCCTCTCTCCCCCCTTATTTGTCCCATGGCTTGGTCGTTTCACAGTTCACGCAAAGGAGAAACTTTGAGGTTCCTTCATCTAATTACAAAAGTGGATCTGTATTCATTGTCCCTGGGCTTCTGTGTGCGAGCCACAGTCTTGGCTCTCTGTGTCTCCAAAGTGAACTCAGTATTCTACGTCTTTGTGTGAAAAATAAAACTGTAAAGTGAAGTTAAGGGCGGTATGGGGGTGGAGCGGTCAGCGCCTCAGGCCTCAGTGCAAGAAGGTTCCCGGTTCAATTCCGACAGGCGGGGCCTTTCTGTGTGGAGCCTCCGTGTTCTCCCCTTCGGGCTCTACGGTTTCCTCCCACAGCCCACGAACACGCAGCAGGTTCATCAGGGACCATACATTGCCGAGACACGCGGATGAGGGAGTGAATGATGAGTGGAGGATAAGCGGTAAGGCTACTGGATGAATGAGCATTCTAATGCCTGAAGGTGTGGAGAACATGCAGTTTGCTGACACAACCTAAAAACAGGCTTTAGTTTCATTCGAGACACTAAATTGCCCTGACCTGTGAATGACTGAGTGAATGGCTGTGCGTCTCAATGTCCATGGTGTACTCGTCTCTGGCCCAATGACAGCTGGGAATGGCTCCAGCCCCCTTGCAGACCCTGAGTGCAGGATAAGCGGTATCGTTAATGAACGAATGAATGAATGAATGAATGAATGAATGGAATATAGGTTGACCTCACAATCCATAGCGCTGCATTACATCATCATTTACAGTGAGGATCATTTGCAGCAAATACTATGAAATCCCTTTTCTGTCATATTTTTTCCAAGACTTCTTAAATTAGATCCATTTTCAGACCATTTAGCCTGCTAACAGGATTGTTCGAACCATGCCACAGACATAAATTATACATGGCTGAAATTCAATTATCCAAATAAGCCTTTTTTTAAAGAAGAGTTTAATTTAATTGCCTCCGAAAAAAAAGAAAAATTCTAATTACATGTAAGCTAAACCGGGGTCGCGATGACAAACATACAACGCATCGGTGGAGTCTCGAGTGTAAGATGCGGCCAAAATGGTAAGACACTGCAGACGACAAGCGGACCTGGCCTGGGAGTCTGCGCCAGTTCAACGCTTGAGCCTTGCAGATGTGCGTTTCATTGTGCGAAATCATCTCACACAACATGGTGACATACTAGGTTCGTTAAAAAAAAAAAAAAAAAACAGTTTTAAGTTGCTTTTTAGCAGTTGCTCCCCGCGTCTGATTATCTGAAATTAAATCGAATTTAGGCTGCTCCTCTCCGAGCTTGTCTCGACTTTATCGCAGCCGAGCAGCAGCTTTGGTGTGCTGCCCAGCAGTTACTGTAAATGGGCTGTGAATGGAACACTGTTGCACGCTCTCACTCCGTCGCCTGAAAAAAAAGATCTATGCAAATGGGATATATTGTGACTTTGGTTGTATTTCGAAATAAAAAGACACAGTCTTTTGCATGATCAGAGGGGAGGCTGATGGATGGATGAATTGATGGATGGATGGATGGATGGACGGCCCGATCCCTCAGATGGTCAAAACGCTCCATCCGATGTTCAGGCAATTTCGGTGAAAGCGGAAAACTACCGAGTTCGACTCAGTGATGTCCCTGATAATTATTTGTACCCAATACTGGTCCGTGAAATCCAGTAATGCCTGATGGAACCTCCGAGAAAAAAGAGATCACACAGACTACAATGTGATATCATAATCTTGGTCTTTTTCTCTTTCCCCTGGTTGCTCCCTTCAGGTGACGCCACAGCCAATCACCTGCCTCCATCTAACCCTCTCCTCTGCTTCCTCCTCTCTCTCACCTACAAACTTCTTGTCCGTTTTCCCTCCATTCATCCATGAATCTCCTTCATGGTCTTCCTCTTATCCTCCTGCCTGGCAGTTCCAACCTCCCCCAGATCGTATTTTGGAACCATACATATACACTATATGACCAAAAGTATTCGCTCACCCATCCAAATAATTAGAATCAGGTGTTCCGATCACTTCCATGCACACTCTTTTTACAAACGTTTGTGAGAGAAGGGGTCGCTCTCAGGAACTGAGTGGATTCCAGCGTGGAGCTGTGATAGGATGCCACCCGTGCGACAAATCAAGTCGTGAAATGTCCTCGCTCCTAAATATTCCAGTCAACTGTCAGCTGGATGAGAAGAACATGGAAGTGTTTGGGAATGACAGCAACTCAGCCACATAGTGTTGGGCCACGGAAACTGATGGCGCGGGGTCAACGGAAGCTGAGGCGCATAGTGTGACGATGTCGCCAACAATCACTACAGACCTCCAAACTTCATGTGGCTTCCAGATGAGCTGAAGAAAAGTGCACAGAGAGCTTCACAGAATGGGTTTCCAGGGCCGAGCAGCTACTTCCAAGCCACACATCGACAAGTGCAATGCAGAGCGTCGGATGCAGTGGCGTAAAGCACGCAGCCACTGGACTCTAGAGCAGTGGAGACGCGTTCTCCGGAGTGACGAATCATGCTTCGCCATCTGGACAATTCCATGCTCCCACCTTTGTGTGAACAGTTTGGAGCCCCTTCCTTTTCCAACATGACTGTGCACCAGTGCACAAAGCAAGGTCCATAAAGACATGGATGAAAGAGTCTGGTGTGGATGAACTTGACTGGCCTGCACAGGGTCCTGACCTCAACCCCATAGAACACGTTTGGGGTGAATTCGAGCGGAGACTTGAGAGCCAGGCCTTCTTATCCAACATCAGTGTGTGACCTCACAAATGCGCTTCTGGAAGAACGGTCAGAAATTCCCATAAACGCGCCCCTGAACCTTGTGGACAGCCTTCCCAGAAGAGTTGAAATTGTTCTTGCTGCAAAGGGTGAGCCGACATCATACTGAAACCTATGGATTAGGAATGGGATCTCACGTAAGTTCATATGCAAGTCAAGGCAGGTGAGCGAATGCTTTTGGCCATGTAGTGTATCAAATAGGCAGATTTTTTTCAGCTAAATAGCCATTTTCGATTTCTGTAGAATTGAGGCAACAAAGAAAATGGATGATGAACTGAATGGAAATCAAAATAAATGAAGGCGTGCCAATGCACTCAGCAAAGGCAGACCAATTTGTTGACAATTTCATTATGTAGCTGATTTAAAACCTTTGGCTCGTCGCTGTCAACATGCTGTATCTCATAGTCTGGTAAATTATCAGTGTAAAAGCTGGATATGTGAATGCTGTGGTGTCATGGCGTCCCTTATACTCTTCCTTTTCTCCCTGTAATGCTATTACTGTGTTTAGCGGTCATGGGTGGAGAATGCATCCCAGACCAGAAGTGAATGTCTGATGCATCTAATGGGTTTAAGGTAGAAAGCCCTCATCCTGAACCTCTCTTTCCAGACCTTCAGATAGCACATTACTAGCTAATGGTATAAATGTGACCATTAATTTATCCTTCCTGGCAAAACTTCATATACCCGTGACGTCTCTTTTTTTTCTCTCTAATTAAATATAATTTTGAAACTCTTTAAATCCAACTCCATCCAAACGCACACTCTAATTTTTCATTTGCTTTTGTACATGATATAAGACATCAAGTCAATAATTTATTAAATTAATTTTCCCATTTATTTTCGTCTATCTATAATTGATCTCCCCGGCTGAAATTCTGTTGTTCCTCTCCGTCTGCGGAGAAGCGGCATGACATCACAGAGAACATGGCTTTCGCCTATCCATACCCTCACACGAAAAAACACACACACACACACACACACACACACACACACACACACACACACACACACACACACACACACACACACACACACACACGTACACACACACACACACAAACAGTTTATCTTTGCATCATTTTGGAAGATGTATTTATGGACATAAAATGGTAAATAGTTTTCATGTGGAATTTATCACACATTGTGGTGTCAAAGGGCTTTACACCAGTATTCACCCATTCACACACACTCTCACACCAATGGCGACAGAGCTTCCGTGCAAGGGGCGAAACAGGCAACTCTGGGTTCTTGCTCAATGACATGACAGGAGGAGCCGGGAATCAAACCGCAAAAAACTTCAGACTGGAGGGATGCCGGCTCTATCAACTGAACCACAGCCGGTTTTGTTGGAACTTTTGTTGAGTATCACACTAACTATGGGAGCCCTCCAGGTCACAATTCAATAAAATGGGAGCCCCGCCAAATCTCATGAAGACAAACAAAATGTGAAAATATCCTCTTTTAACATGTGGGTAAGAGAAAAATACTACCTAAATATTATTGTTTCTACTCAAGGAGGTCATGCACATGCAGCAGACATGCAGTATACACCTGCTTTCAATCAGAATACACACACACACTTACTGTGCATACAAGGGAATATGATGATTAAGACCACATGTACAGTTTCACTCATAAAAGTCCGGCTCGATAGTTTTGCATTTCTTTGCAGGTCCACAACCAACCATAGGTTGTGTGGGCCGGCAGTAAAGATACAAGCTAACTCTTCCCGTTCTGCCCTACCCCATTCAGCGAGTGGACAAAATCGCTTCCCGATGGAATTCCGCCTGCTGCTTTAGAGGATTATTTCAATATTTTCCAATGGGGAAAAGACTTCACCTGTCAGGCTTTTCTGGTTTCTCAAATTTTTTGTGCGAGTGAACCTCTTGGCTTGCAGTGAACAGCCAGCTTCACCTCTGTGGCCTTAGCTGTTTTTTTTTTTCTTTTTTCTATGAAGCAGGGGCTTGAGAAATACAATTTCTCATGTAGCTTTTGTGGTATTCAGCCTACAAATACTGCACTCTGCTCATCATTGAAAATGTAAAGGCATATTTGAGGTTATTTTGGCCTTCTTCCATGGCTGCGTTTCAGATTATACAATTCATCCCGCAGAGGTCACGGGTTGGCCAAACGTGTGAAAACCGGCATGGACATGAATACGGGTGTATACTTCCCGAGTCTTGATGAATGCATGGGGGTGTTTTGGTCAAAGCGCAAATAAACCAATAATCAGGACAGCTCTCACCTCTTTTAAAAGGCAGGTGTCTCACTGATATTGATGTTCTTGTGAGTAAAATTGGAAGAAAGGGAAAAAAAAAGAAAAATGCTGCAAGCGTTTTCTGTTCTTTTGGCAGAAGGATCAATTCAAATTCCTGATGTGGCACGATATCGTTTGACGGCATGAAGCAAAAGTTCATCCATAAGTGTAAGCAGACACTTGGGTGAAAGGAAAAGAGTCAATGCGTTTTTTTCTTTAGCGTGGTGAAAACTGAATTGTTTTAACAAAGAGACAGCAGGTACACGGGTTATCCAACACCAATACATAATACAAACAGCATCAGTCTCCTGCAGCAAGATGCACAGCACATTGACACTACTTTTATTTTCCCTCTATTATTTTCCGGGGACAATGTGTAAATCCTGACACAGAATCACTTCATGCACAACAGCAAGGATCTCTTCAGCTGCTTGCCACACACTATCCCTCCTTACCTGGGGCTACCGTAGGTATTGTTGTTTTGCGTGGTCACTCCAAAATGGTGCCAAGGTAATGTTGAACAATAGAATCAGCCTGGGGACGCAACAACTTATATATGTTTCATTCATTCAGTCTTTTGTTCATGGTCTATACCGCTTATCCAGCACTTAGGGTCCCAGTGGTGCTGGAGCCTATCACAGTTTTCATTGGGCAAGAGGCGGGGTAAACCCTGGACCAGTCAGCTCCATGATTTTTCGCAGTTCACTCCCCAGGCTTCTGCTATTCTGGACAGAGATCTCAGATTTTCTTCCCCCAGCTCGGGGGGTTACTGCTCCAAACGACCCAATCACTACTTGCACCCTTCACACCAAACATCTTCTCCATATCTCCTCCTTGAGGTCCTGGTAGCTCTCCAGCGTCTTGTGCCCTTTCTTCCTGAAGCTGCTGTCATTTGGGACCACCAGGCCGGTTCGTTGGCCATCAGAAGTTAGTCATTGGAACTGGTTGTTCTGGATAGTCTTCAGAGGTTTCTTCCTCCTTGATCCTGGGACCTCCAGCCTGTACTCAGTGCAGAAGTTCCTGTATACGATGAGCGGTCGTGACGCTCAATGTATGCCTTTCCTGTCAGCATCTAACCCTCCGCTGTCATGTGCTAGTTTGTCTCAGGGGGCATCTTTGTGCAACCTTCACCTGGGGTCTTGTGTGGTGTGGTAGATCCCAGTCTGAATCAATCTTGTGTTAAAGGATTGCTTTTGTACAGTCATGATCAATGCCTCTGTGCTGTCCTTCAGTCCAGCCACTGGTATGTTTTTGTGATGTCAGCCACCACATCAAGCCGGTGATGGTACATGCAATGCAAGGGTTTGTCTGTCCTTCTGGCCCTTTCCTTACTGGGCTTCTGTTGCATGGGGCATTCACTTAGCAGATCATCATTGGGGACCATCTCCCGGATGTACTCCTGGCGGCTTGCTGTTTCTTCATGGATGGTGGCTCTGAAGCTCACAAGTCGGCGGCCTCCTGTTTTCCGTTAAGTGTATAGCCTCAGGACACTGGGCTTAGGGTGAAACACTCCATGCATTGTAAGGAGCTTCCTTGTCTTGACATCAGTGGTTCCCATTTCTTCCACACTGGCTAGGGGACTGCATAATGCAGTCCCCCCTTGGGACTGCATTATGTTTTCCATGACTGAATAACATCAAATTAAAGCATTTTTTTTTATAATTTCACACGTAAACTCTATATGAACACTGTAAAGCTTCCTCAAAACAAAGCCTATGCATATTTATATGCATTGATAGTGCATTTTGAAAAATAGAATTTAATTGCTTGACAAAATTTTCTCTTACATATGACATTCAAAAAGCAATGCCACATTGATGTGTTATACAACAATAAATACAGTGTTTTTTGGCCTCAATCCAGACGGTCAATTGCAAGAAATGATTGAATAAAAGAAGAGATGAAGAGGTTAAAATGACTGGGCCCTTTTTACTCTCATACGTCTTGTTTTGTATAGCTAAGACAGAAAAAACCATATGGTATTAGACTGAAGTGCAAGAACATTACAAATTGTGGGCTGCTTTGCTCTCAAATAGAAGAAAGACAAAATTATTGGATGTCATTTGACACTTACCTGTTCTGAGGATTGCAATGCAACTACTTGACACACTTGGGATCATTCTGAGCACTCCTTCTTATTTTCCAGGGAAGACTGAACAACAGTTTATTCTTTTGTGGGAAATGAACAGTTAGAACTTCTAACCTCTGCCTAAACAATCAGTCTGTGTATTTCTCTCAGCAGGGAAACCCCACAGAGCTGGGGATTTGAGACGTCTCCGTCTCCCTTGGGTGTAATGCGACTTCGATAAACATTTGCCATGCTGCCTGAACATCACACGAAGCCATTGTGATGCTGTTTTTCTGCTCACTGTTATTGTTTCGCTCCTCTGTGCAGGGAGTGTTTAGCTCTCAAGTGACTTTTTTAATTAAAATTGAACGTATTTGCCCCAAAAAAGAATATATATCCATGTCTTATATGCAACTGAAAATTTAATTTAAATTGACTGCAAAGTCATGATTGATATGATGAGAGTCTCCATCTCAAAGAATATGTGAGGTAGGCTAAGCAGCTAACAGGTGCAAAGGCAGTGAGGCAAATCATATTACTTTGTCTTTGCAGAGCTCCAGTGAAGGCCGGCCCATGTAGCTCATGTTTTACCATCCCATACATCCATCACTGAGTCAAGAATCATATCAATACTTGCCCATTTCCCCATTTGGGGGGAACTGAGTGGATCAATTCATTTAAAAGGAACCACGGCCAGACATCCGTTTTAGAGATTAGTACATATATTGGCCAGTCTTCCAATGGAAGGTTGAAGGTTCATTAAGTCAATGGAATCCTTAATCAATAGGCAAACTTTCTTCCTCATATCTAATTACGCAGATGAGGTACAAAGCACTAAGTGGCCAGTTTCTCCTTTCCCAGATCTATCATGTATAGTTTTGTGTACTTTCTCCCCCGTAAACTCCTTTTCGGAATTATTTTATTTTTATACTATATTTTTATGCAAATTAAAATACATGATGAAAAGGGCAAAATAAGAAAGGTTCTCGGAACCAATTCACACACCAATTCTCAATTCAGCTCTGACTGTGTGTGAGCACAGTATTGACAGAAAAGATGCTTTTCAGTTTAAGCTGGCATATTAGCAAAATATACCATCCCTAAAGCAGCAAAATGTACTGTATACTACTTCCGATATGAACAACAAAAAAAGGTAAGAAGTCAAGAAATACTGGAGGCAATGATGTCCTCTCAGAGTCAAACAAGTAGAACTGTGGTCAAAGACTGATCTTTGTTGAGATGTTTGCAAGGAGGGGTGATAATATTCACATTGACCTTCACTTAGTGCAGTGCTTGATGAAATCCCCAAGCACACGAGTAGATCCTGCTCTCGCATGTAAACTGTTGGAGAGGTCGTGATGCTACATTGTTTTATGGGGGACGTGGCGGCCTTGCATCACGGCACCCATGATGCAGCTGGGAAAGAAGTATGTAACATGTAACAAATTGCCATAATTGTATAACATTACAGGTGTAACAAGGGAGCAGATACTTTGAGAGCTGATTTCGTCAGATTAACGGATCCATGCATTGCATTGCTTAATGCCCGAGATGGGACTGCGGTCATGTTTTTGTTTTTTTTTTGTTTTTTTATAACCCCGTCTAGATGTTACCAAGATGGCTGCAGGGCTAGAATTGCACTGCATGATTTTGTCTTGATAGTGTTTTCAAAAAACAGAATGGTTGCAAGTTCCCCAAAGCGTTTATGCTTTTGTGTTTGTGTGCATTCCAAAGGTCAGGCTTCCCTCTACAATTCAGAATATTTAAACTCAGCTAAAATCATTTTGTGCTTTCACGCTTTTTCTTAAGGGTCACTTTTGTCCACCTGAATTGTTGTCTGTGTGTAATACAAGGGGAAGAGCCAGCATGCAAGGAGAAGTGGTTGTACCCCCTGATTGATTGTTAAGTGTTATCCAGGAGACCGTTGCCACTCCACTTAATGGCCTGCACAGCACAAAGCAATCAGTGCCTGTTACTGAGGGTCTCCTAGGGACGGCCTGGTCATGACTGATCTTCAGTGCATCTCTAAAGATGTTTCAGAGTGCAACATTTCACCACAGTCCAGTTCAGGTCAGAAGGAGAGACATCAGACTGAAATGATTCTTGTGCCCCCAACTGAGAATTTGAGTGATTCAAAACATACAAGCAGTTTGATACTAATGTCCTGCTTCCTACTTGGTCAGTGAGACATATTTCGTGGTTGTGTTCATGATTAGCCTTGGGGAGGGGAACCTGGAAAGGAAAGCCATGCTTGTTTTTGCATACTATATAAAGATATAGCAAAGACTAACTGAATACCATCTTACCGATGAAGTAATACTGTCCAAATAGTGACTTCTCATTCCATCCCTAAGCTCTAAAAATGTATACATTTCACTCATTTGGCCCCATTTTGTTGAAATTTCTGTTTTCATTTCATTTGTCAATACCACTCGCAGTGTGATACCGTAGATGTGACTGTGCAAAGCCAGTATTATACGACACTACTAACAATTCTACTGGCTGTGGCATTTTTCCTTTGTCCAAGCCCACCTAATAAAATAACATACATTAAAATAAAATGGAATTAGATAAAATTGAATTAATAATTTTTGTTTATGAGCTTGTGAGCAGCATAGACAACATATTCATCTCCTTCTCTGAGGAAATACGCTCTCATTTTTCTGAGAATGAAATACAGTTTGGTTTTCTTTGTTCTGGTGATCGAGCCAGTTGAGTCAATCATAATGGCGCGCTGTTGGAATGGAAAATCTGTTAGTATATAAATCCTATAAGATTATGGTTGTGTGCTAGAAATACATTTTGACGTGCCGTTGGCCGGTGTATTTTACTCCAGAACAACTTGACTCAACTCGAGATGCGATGCAGATTGATGCACTCTGCCCCCCAGTTGTGCATATGTCTCTGTGATAACGTTGAACAGAAACACATCTATTGTGCCTTAGGACACACATATGCAGTTCACAGATCTGCTGCCAGTTCCAGGCACCAGATCTGCTCATGGGTTGTGCATCAGTGTGTTCATTGACCACAACACCTGGTGTCAGTCTCATTACAGAAGGATGAAAGAAACAGGCGCAGCAGAACAGTATGGACTATTTTCAGAAGCAACCCCTCCTCTAATTTCAAAGGTCATATTTAGTAATCACAATTTAAAACCTTATATCCTTATGTCAGGTTCAGCCATACAAACTGACAGAGTCTTTTCAATAGGAAAGCAAAGCAGACAAAAATTGATGATTAAAAAGATGAATACGTTTACAAAAAAGGTTACAGGGCTGTTGATGCTTGGTCGTAGTGCATCAGTGATTGGATCAACTGAAAATGAATCAGGAGAAACTCAAAACAACCTTGACAGTGAGTCATGACAGAAGGGTGGTTCACCATTAATGCCGAAGTGTCAAAGGGAAAACAATTTAATGTACTTTCTTTCCGGGGGCCTGTAAATACATTGTGTATCGGCAGAATTGATTACTAAAGATAAGATAAGGTGTACTTTATTTATCCCAGGATTTGGTCATTCTTGACTTATTGTTTGGTAAATTAGTACATAATGAGCTTTGTAGCAATTTTACAGGACATTATGACCAAAAAAGCTCACAGTGCTAGGTTTTAACTCATTTCATCTGACTAGAAATCTTACATCTGCTGGTTGAAGAGTACAGTGGTTCCCTTGACTAGAAATAAACATAGAGTTGCTTTCAATTCAGTGCTTCTTTTTGGACCAAACAAATAAAGACCTGTGACTAAATGCTTGGCTAAGCATTGTAAATTTGAAAGTAAATACGTCATGCATGATTATCACCTAAACTTGAAACCCGAGTTGTTGCTATTTTTTGCGACATGCAGTCATTCAGACTGGCTCATGGCACAGTGTAATTTTGTATAGTACCCTTTTCAAATGAAGCAATCCGAATATCAAATCAAGTCAACGTCTAGGACTCACTGTAAGCGTGGTACGGATAATTTAAAACAACACACACCAAATCAATATCAAACCACTATTATTAATGATACTCGCCATTAATAGATGGCTTTACTGTGACCAGTGGAGGTCTGCAGAGTGGGATTGCAGCCAATCCACTGTTACTTGTATCTGATCTGTCATTAGATAACACAGTATGGTCCGGTAGGAATGATAGACGTAAGAGGCAGGAGGAAATAAGTGGAAAACAGTGTACTTTGCCAATTTTTGCATTAGACTAATCTTTATCTTAGACTAATGTCATTTCCCTCCCTCCTTGAATCATCACCTTATTGTGGTGGAGTTCGAGTGTCCCCGTGAATAAGGAGGCTGTATTGTCAATGGCATCAGCTCCTGATAGGGTGTCCAAAGGCACAGTGGATCTAAGTAGGGGTCCAGACGAAGATTGATCGAGAAGTACACTTGTGATCGACACCAGGAGGCAGGAAGGATTGTGGAGACCGGAGCACCCTCCTGGGGACTAAATTGGGAGAAAAGCCCATCGATGAGCATCAGGTGGCCAAGCCACGGCCCATAGAGCTCAATTTGGCACAAGAAGAAGGAACAATATGGACCCATTGCCCTTTAAGGAACCACCTGCGGAGAGAGACATCAGGGTAAGGTGCACTGTATTTTTTGGCTAGCAGGCACAGGTGAAAACCTTAGTAGGCATTGTGAACTGATTCTTTGGACCCGGGATGTCGGTCAGAGTATCCAACCTTCTAAGTGTTGTTGTGTCCTCGGTGGGGCACCATCAGAGGGCTCCATGGAGTTTTGGAGGCTAGTGATTGGGAAGAACAACCAGCTCCGTCTAAACCTGAGCGGTGTGTTGTGCAAGACACGTATTGGCCTTGGCAAACATAGCTCAAGATTATTTATGGCCACCAGAACACCTCAGGTCAAAGATGAACAATTTAATTCATATACCAATTGGATCTGTGGCCTAATGTCTTGGGCGCTTTTTCGAAGAGCAACAGAACTGTCAATTGATCATCGAAAGGCGGTGAGTTGGATTGGCTGGTTCGGTGCTGATCAGGTACAGCCGGCCCGGGATCTCCTGAAACTGCAGATAGATACGGAGGGCTATAAGGGCTGTGACCTCTAAGGTCACGGCAACAAAAACCAGCGTGTGGGAGGAGTTGGGAGAGGCCAAGGAGAATGACTAGTCGTTTGCTTAGAAAAGGTCCTGTTATGCTTGGAAAAGCATGGCTTAGTGCTGGCCGTTGACAGCAGGGGAGGACTTGTTGACCTTGACTGAGACCATTGTTGGTCAGTGGAAGGAAAACTTCGAAGAACTCCCGACCGCAAATTACATACCCTCTGTCAAGGAGGCAGACTCTGGTGAGCCTTCATCCATGTTGCAGTGGAGATTGCTGCGGTAGTCCAGAATCTCCTCTGTGGCAAGGCACTAGATATACTGTGGATGAGATCGGTCCAGCGATGCCGAATGCTTGGAAGTGGTTTTCAGGCAAGAGTCATGAGGTCGGGCTGAGAGTCAGCATCTGAAAGACAGAGGCCAATGGTTTTGTCCTGGATTGTCCGATTTGATTTGGCAGGGAATTTCCTGTAGTTGATTGGAGCAATGCGAGAATCCATGTGGTTAACCCAGAACTTGTTGGAAGGGGTTCTCATGCTTGCTTGGCCTGGCAATACTTTGGGGCTCTCCAGGAAGTGCTTGAGTGTGTTCTTGTCGAAATCTTCTCGTCGTGGCGGCTGGACTTCCTTTTGCCACGACACGAAGATTTCGACAAGAGTTCATCATGACCTGGATGACTGAGAACCACCGCAGACATCTAGAGTGTAGGTTTTACTCAAATCTTCACGTTGGCGAACCTGTGTGTAACGGAAGCACATTGGAGACACTCCTATCTATGTCCTGATAAAATAAACATCGTGTTCCCAAGTGATCTATGTTTCCGCAATGGATTTTGAAGATTCTTCTTTTCTTCTCTGGATTTTACTCGCCTCTGTTCATTGTAAATATCGAGGCATTTTAAGTTGCTCTGCGCTCTTTGAGGTGCCACTGTGTGCGAATAGATTTGTCTCGTTTTACCCTTAACTTATCCTTGATTATGGCGATAACCCTGTAGACAATGAATCTCTTCGGGTGACTACACACAGAAAATAATCCCCATTAAAGGCAAGGATATTGATTCTACAGGAATGGTTTTAAAATTCAGAGTCAACAATCAGATACCTTAAATATTCTTTTAAAGTTTACTTGGGAGCTTTGCTTTAAATTAATTAAAGATAAATATGGACAGACAGCAGTCTGAGAGTTCCAGAACTGGTGAAAGTGCTTGTTCAAGGGAATCTTTTTCTTTGAATGAACTGATGAAGAGTGAAATAGAGACCGGCGGCACTGTGGCGCATGCTTAGCACTCCTGCCTGGCAGCAGGAAGGTTCCTGGTTTGATTCCGGCGGGGGGGTTCTTTCTGCGTGGAGTCTCCATGTTCTCCCCGTGTCTTTTGAGGGTGGCTCGGGGGGCTTCATCCAGACAGTAAAGGTGTCTGTCTGATGTGTGAATGAGAGAGTGGGAGGTTGGTTGGCTCCACATATGGCCCTGTAGTGATGAATTGCATGAATCAATGAGTAAATACATACAGATTCATTGGCACTTTTCCTAAAGAAGGGAGGTGGCTTAACCTATAGGAAACTACGTGTTGTGTTTGGTTTTGACTCCACTGTGATGAATGTGACAATGAGCTTACATATTTGTATGTCTTATATTTTGTCTAAGCGTAATACAAACTGTCTAAGCTATTATGGTATTACTGAATAATAACTTGCAGTGTACTCTGACACCTGAAGCAATGTTTCTTTTCTATTTTTTTTTTTAAATTACACCTTTTAGAAGAACGAGAAAGAAAATACGTCAGCAAGGTCATTTATCTGACATCGGTCTGGATTTGTTGCTATTATGGTATTATTGCATAGAATAGATCATAGGCGGGGTTTGTAATTTCACCGAGGCAGAGGGATGCCATCCCAAGGGAGGGAATTTGATGTCTGTTACGGAAAGTACTATATTTTTTTGGGCCGAATTGAAAGAGTAATATCTCCGGTTGCTGTGTATTATTTTTTTCATAGCTACCGAGGTGAAACCTCCGCTCCTCCAGAGAAAGGAAACAGGAATGGGAGTTTAACCCCCGCACATGCAGGGCGCCACCTGTATTGCTCACCGGGAATAGCATTTCCGGTTTACAGCCAACGTATTGCATATCAACAACGGGTTTGTCGAAGCAACCTAATTTCGAGGGAGGACATTGTAACAAGTCTGCAATCACAACTTTGTGATTCCACATTCAGTTATGTCTCTCTATTTTGCCATTCATTCCCTGTATCGTATTTCATAACTGTTAAATCTGTGTCACAAAGACCGTCCATTTTCATTGCGGAACGTAGCTTTTGTGCTTCTGCTCCATAAGTGACGCTGGGAGTGGACACTGACGGTGGCAAATAAACGGTGCAACACCAGCAACTGCTCCTTCGGATGTGAGGAGCTGTTCTGCGGTCCATATCGGCCAGTTTTTCAACCCAGATGAGAATATTGTGCTTCCTTGGCTTTTGAAAGATGAGGCAATAAACTGCTAAACTTGAGTAATCACACACTCCCCCAGGGGGATTTCTCAAATAGGGATGGTCAAAACCCTTGAAATTTGAGACCCTAACACGCGACCCCCAGCTCTAACATTCGATGGGCTTCATTATAGTCGGGGGCTGAATACAAGTGTCGTCTTATGACCATTAAAAGTTCCCAGCGATGTGCATTTCCACAGCAGAACGTCAATGGGATTAAAATCTCAATTCACTCCAGTCAATTCTCCAGTAACAAGATTTCATTAAGAGCAGGCAGTGAGGAAAATGGACTCGAAAGCACTGAAACAGCTGGACTATAAATTATATAAATGTGCTTTCTGCTAACTGAACACACCTTCAGCTCGAAGATGCATTATTATTTAATGTTCAGAGAAACTGGTTTTATGTAAATTGGAGTCTTCTATTCTCTTCAGTCCCCCATCTCAATGCCAGGTACTTCCAAACCAAGCAAAGAGCGAGATTATGCAAACCAATTAACATATGAAAATAACGTATTAATATACTGTCTCTGAACTGTATCCAATCAGTTCCTTTTCACTGGCGTGTGTACAAAACAATTAAAATTAAATTTATACTGCTCTTCCTTAACATATTCCGCAGCAAATGAAATCAGCGAGCAAATGCTGACAAAAGTTTTTCAGGCTTGTGTTCTTCCTTAAAGGCACACCGACTTTAAGAATGTTTATAAGGAGCTGTGCTAATAAATTCCAGGCTTTGTTTCCTCCTAATTACGTGTGCATCTAAAACAAAGCAGTGAAATCCATAACGGTAGCCAGGTGCTAATGAATGGCTTACATTATACTGTCCACTAATTACTACCGCGCCATAAATAAAACACTAGACAATCAATTAGAGGTAGATGTGTGTTTGTTAGTCACGGGCAACAACATTGTCTAGGCTGAGGCTTTGCAGCTGACCCGCCTCTTTGGCGTATGTTTTTTTTTTTTTTTTTTTTCGCTTTTAAACGGCTAGAATGAGATCCATTACATTTTTTTTTTTTTTTTTTTTTTGGGGGGGTTTTTTTGGGGGGGGGGGGAATGCAGAAAAAGGATTAAAAGGCGCGCGGGTGGGGG
>CAAKHD010011729.1:0-20000 GCA_901007705.1 Fistularia tabacaria
CATATGCTGTTGGATAAGACCACATCATTTCCCATCTGTCTCCCCTATAGGTTCAGAGCTTGAGGTCTGATAAGATTTATTACCAAAATGTATATACTGTGCATGTTGTGTAAGCTCTGTGATATTGGCTGCTTTGTTTCAGGCCGATGGAAATTGGAACGATGTTCCAATCTGTCCGGGTTATTTAATCAAAATTCAAATATCTTTTTAGCTTTTGCAGCTTCACTTGGGCAGATGTGAAGACACAAAAAACTAGATTCAAAACAAGATTAAAAAAAGAAGTTAAATTTAGAGAGAGTTTAATTTCTCATGTGACTTTGGTTGATACACTTTGTTTTGATACAAAAACTTCTCTGTCACAATGAACTAAATGAACATGCAATAAAAATAGCAGCAACACTTCCACTTCCACTGTTTTCTTAAAACATTATACAATGAAAACAGGATCATTAGTAAGGTAAAAAGCAAAGATCAATAAGTTAGATAGAATTGATGAACTGATATATGGTCTTAGACCTGAAACTAAACAGTTCAGCAGGCTAGAGCAGAGCAGGTTAATGCACAGAGATGGTAGAAGTAAGAAGAAAAGAGGAAGTACAGCAAACATTAACACAAGTTCAAAATTATGTCAGAGTAAAACAATTTTTTACAGAGACTAACAAAGATAAATGGTGTATATGCAGAGTGACCATGTGTATGCTTTTTCCCTTGTACGCATAGCAATGTCAGATAAAATACGGGAAAAATTGGTGTGACAAAAAAATCCAATATTAAACCCCATGAGCTTTAAATAGTTATTTAGACCAGATAGGGTCTGAGTGGAAATGAAGAACAGTAAGACAGTATTTATCCATGAAACAAAGCAGCCAATATCACAGAGCTTACACAACATGCACAGTATATACATTTTGGTAATAAATCTTATCAGACCTCAAGCTCTGAACCTATAGGGGAGACAGATGGGAAATGATGTGGTCTTATCCAACAGCATATGTAGTTAGAAAAAGCAGCACCATTTTCTACAGTAGATATTTCATTTTTTAACGATAGTAATTCCTATTAACAGCAACATTTGACAAACAACACTTTACAACACTTTAAAACAGTAAGTTATTCTCTATTTTCATAAGTTGGTTAGATTTTCTTTTTCCTACTCAAAGTTTACAGCCTCATTCTCCTCTTCCAGGTCTCCATAATATTAGCACATTACACAAGAAGATATAGCTCTTTGCCACAGGTCTGGTGGTAGTACATATTATATCTTATATTGTGTAGAACACACTATTATGTCACCCATCTTTCTTTCTCTCTTTGAGATTCAAGGTTTGAGGCTATCTGTCTATCACCTGGGCAAAATTAAAGCTTTCAATGCTGTTTTAATGCCACTTCTAATAATCTGTGGTTGAAAACAGTATTTCATATAAACATAATTATATTGAGGTGCGTTGCATTGAGGTGTATATACAGTATATGTGGCGGGATTGCCGGACTGGGTGTCATTCTAAGGTATAATCACCCTGTGGTACACCAGCCTCAGTAGAGGGTGTGCTGTGACTACAAGAATAAAACTGCCAAAGGGGCCGAGCTATACAACTACCTGTGCCCCTAATAACATCTGCTAGCAGTTAACTGATGATAGACATTTATTTCAACTCAAATCAACAGCAAATGTGTGCAGTTTAGTGAGCTTCAACAAGTCTGAGATAGTTAGATCTGCCTCTTGTTTATAGTAACATCCATAACTCAAGATGGGGTTGGAATTTCAACCCAACCAAGTACAAACAATTTCATAAAGCTTAAAATCCCATAAAGATGCTTGTGTGTACCATGACTTTACAAATTTCTGGAACGCTTGTACATGCAATACTTATCTTGTGAGCACACGCGCGATTAATTGTAAAATTGTGTAAGGAAAATCAATGGTATGTGTCTTAAGTCCAAGAATTGAATGACCTATTCCAGATATGACCTTGTGTGAAGAATCCTCACAAAAATACTTAACTTTTGTTAATGCAGGTGTATTTTTTAGATTCCTACTTGAAATTTATTCTTTGCATTTTAACAGGATAATTCATGTTTGAGGGGCTTAGTGTGCCTCTTTGACTCCGCACATCCAAATCAGGAAACTAAGCAATGTTTTTTCATGCTGGGTTATATCTGATTATCTCAAAATAAAGTTTCCAACTTATCACTGTAAAATAAATAAATGAATACAAAATAGTGTGATTGCTCTGAACTGCAATTTTGTGTTGGAGTGAATAGAGTGTGACTGTCTTTAGTGTATAAAGACAAGATACGGAATAGTTTCATTTTAGTCATGCATTATTGTTTTCTTCACATTACTTTATGTAGAAATGAATCAAGATAGAAAACAAAAATCTTTAATTTTGTAAGTGTTAATGTGTGTGTGTATGTATATGCATTTGTGTGTGTGAGTGTGTGTGTGTGTGTGTGTGTGTGTGTGTGTGTGTGTGTGTGTGTGTGTGTGTGTCTGTGTGTGTACGGGGGTTCATTATTACAAGTCTGCCTAATCAAACTCACACTGTTAACACTTGGCAAAGACTGATTGGGTTGTCATTCTCTGCTGGCAGGATTGAGGTGAAGGAGGGCAGACATCTGTAAAGAATCAGACTATGATTTGCCAGACAACACAAAAATGTCAATTGAATTCCAAATTCCTTGATACAGATAGAATGCATATATAAATGAAATGAGTGATTGTAATTAACTCTGCAACTATATCTTAATATTTTATAATTCCAGTTTTGGCAACGATTATGTGAATGCTGATTTATCCTCCTAATCTTGTCCTAGATGTATGATATCAGGAAAGGTGCTTTCCAAACTGATACCTGTAAATCAGTTTTTTTATTCCTGCATGCTTGTACATTGTTTACGTCTGAAATCAATGGTGGGATGCAACATGAGATGCAAATGGAGTTGATATTAAATGCCTTCGCTGTCATGTGTCAGTGAGTCAAAGTGCATTAACCTAATTGAATTTGTTCGCAAAGATGATCTTAACGATCAGTACTGCAACTTATACGGTACTGTGCCATCATTAGAACATAATTTGGAATAATGACACATTAACACTGCTGGATGGTGACTATGACCCTCAACGGGAAAATTAATGTTCCCACTGAAAGAATGAAAAATGCGAGAAAGAATGTCTTATCCTACTGCTGTCCAGCCCCATAAATACAAATCATCTATTCATATCTATTCAAATCTATTCATATCTTAAGTTATTAGATACAAACTAATATTCTCCTATAGGTGTCTTGCAAATGAGAGAGAAGCTCTAATCTATCTGTATCTCAGTTAGTTGCAAAGCAACCACTGTTCTTTTCACTGTTTTTCCTCCGTTGCACTAGGATACTTTGATGAGTACTAAACAAAAGTATCCTACAATTAGCAAATACAGGCACATTAGACCTCAGTTAATGCATGTCATCAAATATTTTAGTCACTTCATCCAAAACCTAGATGGAGATCCTCTTCAAAACATTTCATTCCACTGAAGAAAAAAGTTAAAAAGAGGAAGTGAATGCAACACGCAGAATCAGTTAGGGTTCACTACAATTGAATGTATTATGACTTGCTTATATAGGGATTGCTAACTCAGCTGGTTGAAAAGATGGATTGGATTAGAGCTTCTACACCTCTTGAGGTGGCAAGTAAAAGACAAGAGAGAAAACATTTAATTGTTGCTGTACAATTAACACATTAATGCATTGCGCTGACAAAGTAATGCCAGTAACGACTGTGACAGTGACGGGAAAAAGAAACATATATATCTCATTGTCTGGAACCATCATTCTATGATTTCCATTCATCTCTTACAGCACTAGGAAATGGATTCCTAGGCTGTCACTGAAGCTCTATATGTGGGGTGAAGGAGGGGGGGTTGGCATGGCCAGAAGGCAAAACTCTAGTTATCTCCTCTTCAAATGTTTCTTTGATCTCCTTAATCCTCTGTTTAAACAAGAAAGTATCCAGAGCTGCTGAGCACACAGCCACAGACACAAATACACTCATAAAATCACACAATAGTAAGTATCAGAAGTACTATGCCTATTTTTGTATTAGATGAGTGTCAAAGCACATATTTATAGAAAGGGTTTATAATTGTGCATTACATTAACAACTGTCCTCAAATTATCGTGATGCGAATATGCATTTTACCATCCACTTTGCCAATAAAAAACTTATCATATGATGATACAGTATACAGCATTTTTACCTTTAAATTTAATTCATGTATGTTGAGGCTTTTCCCTTTCTCACTGCATGCTTCTACGTGCATTAGGGCTTGTGAAATTTAAGTCATTGACATTTCAAAAGCAAGTCATTGTTGTAAATCATCAATGTCCTAATCAGATCAATATTTTGATCTCTTAAAAAATTAATGAATAAATAAAGTGAAACTCCCTGCACTGCTTTTTTCTTTAACAGGCTCCAATTATGGGAGCTAATCTGGGCATATTTCCCCAGGGAGGCAAAAACATAATTGCCAGCAATCTGCACAGTGATATCAGCGCTGTTCTTCTGTGGCTATAAAATGACTTGACACATCTGGGAATGACAACGTTGTATGGGTTTGAACTGCACACTTGGCAACGTCAAAAGGGTCAATTGGAAAACCAGGCCCATGACTCATTTTGGATGCAGAGAAACAGAAAGGGGGCAGATGGTAGGCAGGAGACTAAATTTGCCCTTGAGCTACAATGTGAAGTCATTGTTGTAAAACACACATTGGCGGGGAAGTGCTTGCTGGCACACAGCCACACAAATCATTTAAAAGTTCAACAACTTTAAACAAAAAGACCCCCCGCTCAATCAGATAGTAACACTTCAGTTGATATGATGCTCTGATACTCCATATAAATATATCAGAATACATAGTCTTACCTAGAAGCATCTCAAAGTGTTCAGGGACTCTTCCGTTTGCCACTTTCTTCTCTGCTAAACTCGGGCTTCTCCAGTCAGATTAATTTCCAACAGACAAGTTCCACAGAAAACCAACAAGGTGCGTCCTTACGTTGAACCTGTTCAGGCATTCCCCCACTTTGATTTTCTGAGCGTAAATGCCAGTCCACTCTCAAAGTCACATCTTGGCTATGATCAAAGAGCTGCAGCAAAAGAATGATACATACATGCTTCATTTAAAAGCGTCATGCTCAGCTTATTCAACTGCCCTTTACAGAGACAAAGGAGAGACAGTGAGGAGAAAAAGCAGCCGAGAGGGAAAAGAGGCTGAGACTGTGATGGTGAGTATGTCTGAAGAGTGAATGTGAATTCTTCTGTGTGTATGAGTATGTGCTAGGGAGCGAGAGTGAGTGAGTGAGAAAGGGGGTTGGCAAAAGACTGGAATGAACACCATGAACATCCTACCCCCCACACAGCCACCATAATTTCTTCTCCCACCATTTCCCCACCATGGATTTCTATTCAGGGTTCACACCTGCTTGCTCACAAACAGACGTTCAAATATAATTTCCTTCCTGGCATTTCTTGACAACAATGAGTATCATTAGTCTGACACTGCTTTGTTTGCATTCCCTCTTAAAATGCAGCTGTGCTACATTATGGATCTGAGTTATCAACAATGTTGACACAAGAGCTTTAAAACATTTTAACATTGAACCTATGAGTTAGAGACCTATTTACCTAGCAGCCAAATGCTAAGTGACTGCAAAGTTCAGTTGTATGGTTTGTCAGTGCTTTATTTTTAATTGCTACTTCAGTGTCTCTGATTAAATAAGGGTCATATGGGAACAGAAGCCAGTATGAATGTTTTTGACAATGTTCTGACAGGAGAATTTTTTTTATTTTTATCTCTGCATCAATTTTAACCCTTTTCCTCTGAAGCAACAGGAAACATGTTTTTTCTATTTTTCTGGCACCCTTTCATCTATAATTTTTTTTTTACAGATTGTAATATCTGAGGACTTATTAGTCAAGAATTACTGGAAGCTGAAGTGGGTATTTTGCTCCCTTTTAGGATGGAAAAATCCATCCAGGAAGCGGAGTTTCAAGCATCTTCACATTCTGCAGGAGCAAAACTGACTGTTTTAAAAAAGCCATTATATTTTTCATGTGTTGTGAAAGAGAAGCTTATTAAGTTAGTAGATTAGAATGATGGAAGTTATTCATTATGAAAAAAAGATAAACCAGGGAAATTCCATTGCTATTTTACTTTCTTTTTGGCTGCTCCATTCAGGGATCACCACAGCAAATCCCCTGCCTCCTCTTCTCACACCAGCTAACTCCTGCCAGGCAGTTCCAACTTCACTGTCCTTCTACCAATATATCATCTCTCTCCTAGGTACATGTCAACCATCTCAATCTGGACTCTCTGATTCTATCTCCAAAACATCTGATATGTGCTGTTCATCTGATGTATTCATTCCTGATCCTCCTCACTGTAAAAGAAAACCTCAACCAGTTCATCTCTGGTGCCTCAAACACTGCCTCCTGTCTTTTCCTCAATGCCACTGTCTAAAAACCAAACAACATTGCTGGTTACACCACTGCCTTACACACCTTTACTTGCATTCTGGCTCATACTCTTCCCACCTGACACTTAACTTCACCTGTTTAGACAGTCTGACATATGTTTTTTTTTTTTCCTTTCTTTGCCACACTCTCCGTTGCTCTGGATTGCCATCCATCATCTACTAAATGACAATAATGGATATTGGCATTTTAAATATGACATTGGGCATAAGCAATGTATGGATAGTATATTTGGCATTGAGAAGGATTTAGTTTCGAGTCGCAAGACTTTTTGTAAAAAATATTATCCAATATATAAAACAACATATTTAGTGTAGAAATTGCTGGGCTTTTGCAAGAGGGAAAACCGATACTATATACATGCCAAAAAAAAAGATCCTTAAGCTTTTCAGACACCAAGTTAAGATTTCACTGGGTCTAATTGCCCTGAGAGGTATGCATGGAACGCTCTCAGAATCTACCCAATTATCAATCTAGTTTGAGGAAACAGGACACTGGACAAGGCAGCCTCTAGGATAATGAATTGCATATTTGAACTGGTTTACTGCAAAAAGACCACCGTGTTGTACTCTATGTTGATTTTTCACAGCTTTTGAAATAATTGTTAACAGCTTGCAATGATCCATCATATTGCTCCTTCTAACCATATGACGACTTCCTCTGTCAATGATTTTATGCATAGTATATTTAGATAGCTGGTTCCTCACTCTCTTGTCTGAAATTATACAAAAGCTTGGTTACCCAAACCTCTATGTTGGGATTCATGTAGTTCATCATCTATATATGTAAGATGTAAACACACTATACAAATATTATGTACTTATTTGTACCGTCAGAATAGTTATTTTAATACAGAATTTTAATACAGAAGTCTTTGGATTCTCAAACACAAATAAAACCTTGAAAACTTTTTTACATTCTGCTGAAAAGTAACTAAACCAGTCACAAGTTATAAGAACTTGGGGTCTATTATTGATTGCCGTTGATCTTTTGAGGTTTCTCTTACTCACTATTCTGTTCCAGGTAAAACTAGCTCTTTTTTGAAGAACAATTTTGGAAATAATTTTTCATTTTCAAGTCTTAGATAAATGTAGCCCTCTAGTCTTCTAGTGAGTTGTAGTGCTGTGTTGAACATGTTTACTTTGCACTTGTTTACACTTACTGAAAACTGAATATTACTTTGCCCTGCAAGAAACTAAAAACTAAAAAATCATTACAGTATATGATGTTAATTGGGTATCTGCACTTCAAAATCATTCATTGTGGACTAAATGTGTTATTATTTTTTGGGTTTGTTTTTGTATAGAGGTATTTATCTTTTGGATAAACCCCATGTGCCAATGCTGTCTTGGCCAGACCAACATTGTAAGAGATATTTACATTAACAATCCTAGAAAGCAGATTAATGTATTCATTCATGGTCTATGTCATTCATCTTTAACACAGGGTCACAGTGGAGCTGATCACAATCCCAAATAAAAACAAAATATACATTACAAAAATTCATATTTTGTCGAAAAGGGTCTTTAAAGTTGTTTTTTTTAAAAGGGATGTGAGTAGTTCTTTGTATCAGAGAGGATACCGCACAACTGTGCAATGTGTGTTCTTACCCTATCAAAACATTTGAACCAAACTATGTCGATCCCGCAGTTCAAAGGATCAATGCAGAGAAACTCCAGTACAGAGTATCTAATTAATATCACCTTTGACAATTCTCAGACAAATGTACCTCTCCAATGACACACCATTCAGACTTCTGGTCTATTTTTGTTTCTTTCTCTGAAAGCTGCAAGCAATTGCAGTGGGGGAGAAGTAAGGAATGAACAAATAGCACGGGTGCCAATTCCTTTATGAAAATAAGACTACCTTCACCAGAATATATCGCAGGAGCTTTAGTTGGCATTCCAGGTGATTAAGGTTTGTTACTTGTGTCTGAAAAGCAAGGGACCAAAATCTCTCATCAGTAATGGTCCACAGACTTGAGTGCACACTGCAGATTGATTCTTGAGTTTTCTGGCATTAAAAAAAGGAAAGAAAAAACCTGACAGATATAATTTCAAAGCATTTTTTGGAAAACAGAAAGGACTGTGTAAGAAAGAACAATATGACTGCAGCACTTAGCAATTCAAACAAATATTGATAACGTGTATATATATATGTAACATTTATATACTTTGATTTTTATACATAATCTAGTGGTTCTGTTAGACCTACTTAATGTACCCAAAAATCATGCTTGTCTAACACGTTTAACATATCAAGCATCCTTTTGCCCACTGAGTGTCCAATTACTCTACAGTGATATGTGACTGAAAGCATGCAGCTCTGAAAATATAAGTTTTTATGAGCAAGTGGGGTGGATTATTCTACACCGAAAAGCCTGTTCATTCTCCAGATATTGCGTCTGAAAATTATTCAATTGATAGGATGGAGAATAAATTTCAACCTGTGGTGCTGTGTCTTGTTCCACCATGACTTAATAATAGATATCTAAATTGAAAAATTTTATTGAATAATTTTCTACAAATACTGGATTTGCAAATCCATTAGGCTAATGTTTTTTTTTTTTAAATATGGTATGTTACACTTCATCCAGTCAGTACAAGTAATGTACACAGGGCTATTTACTGATACATTTATCAATATCATTAAATTACAAATCAAGAAAAAGAACAGTTCCTCACAGCAAATTTCACTACATATTCCTCCGTGTTAAACCGATCTCCCATCCATAAATAGTTCCTTTGTCTGAAACTATAACCTGGTTTGGTCCTAAATCTGTCCATTTTTTTAAAGTAAGTCTTTCAAAAAAGAACAGTTACAGGCATAAAATAACCTCTTGCAACAGTTAATATGATAACCCATCTGTTTTGATTACAGAATGACATGGAGATTCTCATCCTCTGGCTTTTATTTGCCAAAGATGTCTTGTGAATGCGAAATTCATTGCATCTGAAAACATGCAGTAGGATATTTCTGGACGGAGACTTAGATGCTACATTGCTTGACCTTCATTATATTATTGTTAGATCCACAGCTATTCAATCCTCATAAAATAAACAATCATAATCACAGTTTGAAGTCCATAACAAAATTGTCATATCAGCAAGACACATCAAAGCACACACATTTCTTATATTTGACCTGTAAGGTTTTGCGGGCTCCTTGTCCACTTGAATCAATTTGGTGTGGAAGTGCAACACTGACACATCTTGACAGTTTTGCTCTTGATTTCTGGCTGTTGCATTCAAATGAAAATGTAGGCAGACTGCCTCCAGCACAACAGTTGGATGTTGGCTTTCCATGCTGTGTTTGCTTCTGTTTCATTTATATCGCACACATCCAGACAGTGGTAATCACAGAATAAGTAGATGGACAAAGACTGTAACACAGATCACCATTTACAGCCTTATTTACCCCAACCAAAATGTTGAGATTTTTAATGGTTTCACACCCCATTACACTGCTCAATAGTACTAGAAAATATGTATTTATTTTTCTTGTAACCTGTGCAAGCAGGCTTTAACTGACCTGCATTTATGAACTTATTTTCAAATATCAATTTATTGATGGACACAAAAACATGTAAATCCGCATCACATACATGGCCATGACGGATATCTTCACACGACCAATCCAAAGGCCATAGAGGTTAATCAGAGACATCTCTGTCCTGTTTAGATATTGCGATCATCAGGAATCATATAAAGCTGATAGCATTCTTAATATGAACTGTCCTTTGGTGCGTAATCTGCAGTTGCTAAGTCAAAGATATGGAAAAGCAGAGAAACATGGCATCACTCTTTGCAGTCTCTGCCTCCCCACTCCAGTTTACTCTGACTTCAGCAGGCCTCCACATGGTGCAAAATGGTCGGTGATGACAGATCAAGCGACATCTTAAAAATGTCTGCTTTTGCTCAGCAGCCCCTCTGTATAAAATGAGGCCAAGCACACAAGACTCCAGCTGATAAATGTCCCATTTCACAGCTCACACAGAATGTGGTTGCGTGCGCTCAAGTGTGCGATTCCCTCTGTTTGTGCATGCGTGCCTGCAGATTCAAATTCTCCATGGCTATTTCTCTTTTGAAACATGTATTTACTGGATGCTGTCATTCAATAAAAAGATATACAATCCAACCCGCTGAAAAACACAACAGTAAATCAATCTCCAGTGAATATTAAGATGAGAGTTTTTCCATTCGTGAAGAGAAGGATTGCTCCTCCAGAAAAGAAGGCTTCATTTGCTCTTTCAGTGAGAAAATTGTGCAGGAAATAATACAGGTCAAATCTCTGATGACGTTATTTGCCAGGATTGATTTATGGCGTGTGTGATTAGCAAAATGCTGAAAATAGTTGACTGATAATCATGTAGAGCACGAAGGCAGAAACCTGAAGGCATGATGACTGATTATTTTTCAGCTAATACACTAAACTTCTTATACAGCCGATCTTGGTTATCACAAGACAAAACACCATGGACTCTAATTAGTGGAACATGATAATTCATTAATACAATCATAAGGCCCTAACAAATATGTCACATCTTCAAACTGATTGTTTTTGTCTAGAAACTACATTGACTGGGAGACATGAACACATGTGCTTTTTTGTATGTTATGTAACTATTTGGAATGTGTAAAGCCCCTGATAAAGGAAAAAAGACAAACAAACAAAACAAAACAAACCACTCACATGATGCCATTCATGCTACTTATTGGTCTTAAGTGGGAAGACATGTTTTTTTTGTGTAGACAGAAGTCAGAATTAAAATAGAGTAGGAATGTTCATTATAAAAACCAATAGATCAGATCTCCTTCAGAGGGTGAGGGCTTATTAGTTAGTGGTTTACTGAATTGGGTCAAAAGCTTTCGTCCTCTGACCTTAACAACATGATTATTATTCCAAACCCAAACCCTAGAGTTAACATGTTGCAGTTCTGAACTTTATAATCAAACAAATTACCACTTTTGTGTTTCTGCAAGAAAGACCAAAGACAAAGTGATCTCCAAAATGTGACGCTTGATGGACTTTAACTGTCAGTATGGGTGAAAGGAAGGGTGATTCAGAAAGGAGCTATTCTGAAAATCCCTGAAATACTGGCCCTAACCCCCCCAGGGGCTAAATTGATGTGAAATGATAGCTGGGGGGATTCAATCAATTTCTGAAATTTGATGTTACAGGAAAATTGTGCTCCCCCACCCCCTTTTTGATATTCCTGTTTGCAATGAGACAAAACACTTCAAAGGATTTCATACTTTGACACCGGAAATTTCTTCAAACAAGTGATAGTTGTTTTTTTTTTATTTTCTTATTATAACAAAAAGGGTAGTGTTTCCACAGCTAAGTGTGCTCAATACTCAGCTGCTGGCTCAACCCTAACTTTGACCCAAGCAAAATACTTCATAAATTCTGATCAAAGTCAAACTCAAAAATACAGATGACATGTTAACACAAAACTATTCGAATCCTGAAATATCTCCTGACAACCCTATTTAGTATTCTGGAATGGTACATATTGATACAATTTTTTGTGTTATCATCTGTATTTTGAATGAAAACAACATCCTTTCACATCCCACCCATAAATGAACCTTCATTTGGGATAGAACCCGCAATGCCATCCCCTCTTGTGGGTCTTGGTGTTTTTTCATTGGTCCACATCACAGTTTAATCATTGTTTTCACACCTGGCCTGTATAATCACACTATGTAGGGAAATGAAGTACAGGTGTGGAAATACCTACAGTCATAGGTATCATACATGTTTAAAAGATACTACAGCTGTGACTTGGTAAATGCTACATATTTCTGTACTTCATTTAGGTCTATGGAACTTCACACACTTTTTTATTGAAGTGGTTTTAATCTCAATTGTTTTTTGGGTCAAAGCTGCTTACTTGTTGTGGCAGTACCCATGATAGGTAATACAGCTTTACCCAATCTTCAGTGTTTTTGTGTCCTGTATGTGCAATTAATGGGTGTTCTGAAATAATTGATCTTAAATTTTCACCTCTTTTTAGAAAAAAAATATAATAATAATTCAAATCTTCATGGTATCATGATGTTTAATCTTTTAAACCTGAGAGCAGGAGAGTTGAGTGAATTATGGAGCAAGGAAAGGCATCCAACATTCAGTGGCAATTGATGGCAACTGAATCCTATTTTTGTTTGTCGGTGTGGATAAATAGCAAATAATCAAACCCATGAAAATATAAAAAACAAAGATTAAAAAAAATTAGATACTAGAAGAAGCGACAAAAAAAATTGGCCTGGCAGATTCTTGCAGGGTGTAAGAAATGGAAAGCGTTTTGTTCCATTCCCTTTTTTGAAAAGGCCCCCGCTGAGAACAACCCAATTAAAACCTCTTTTCATTCCAGCAATCACTTCATGAGGCTAAATAAAGGGATTTCTAGTTCAGTGGATGGAAGGGAATGTTGATTTAATCGTGGGCTGCACAAGCTGAACTATACTAACAGTCACCTTAATTGACTTGGGTCTATCTCTGTTTCTTCGCTGATGAAAATTAGGCAACAGGAAAAGCATCCACAGAAGGTTAAGAATTTGAGGAATCATTTGAGTATACACGCACGCACACACACACACACACACACACACACACACACACACACACATATATATACATACATTTTTGCTGATAAGTTACAATTATCAACATTTTGGAAAATAAATCCAATGCCTGTCCTTTTTTAATTCAGCAGTCCCTCATGTTTTTAGTGCCCTTTTTTGCTCTTGAAGTTGTTCAAAATAAATAAGAGATGCCAATTTTAAATTGTGTTTCTAATCATTGTTTAAAAATATAAAAATGGTCTTCAAATTTTTTGTTTGTCATTGTAAATTTCATAGCAATATTCACTGATAATTACTTGAACATTAATTATGTTTGGTTGCAACTCAAAAAATGGCCATGACTGTGCAAGTCAGCAAAATGACACACTATATCTGCAAAAAGGCATTTTGGAGGCAAATTACAAGCTTGCCCCAATTAAGCAATTTAAAGTCTAAATCTAGTGAAAACTGGACTTGTCAATTTACAAAACCCAAAACAGCACGGGCCAAAAGCTGCAGGGTTCATTCAAGTGCTTCAAAACAAAGCAGGTGTGAAATCACTGTGCAGATAAACGAGAGACCCTTCACCCTGAGGGAATGGCGGAAGCTGTGCGGGAGTTGGCCACACCTCAAGTTTCAACCAGAGGTACGAAATGGATGTGACACTGCTGGCTGCAGCTGGCTGGATGTTTAAACCCTGTCAGCACTAACGCTGTTTTTCCCCCAAGTGGTGCTTATTAAGAGAAAAAATACAAGATCTGACAAAAAAAGTTCTCAAGCCATCAAATAATATTTGCTATACTCACCAAATTTCTCATTCTTCTGTATTAGATCAAAGTTATGACTCAATGTCCAATACGTAAATAACAGGAAGCTTTTTAAGATTCTAATACAATACCTTATCTAATTTTTGGCTTATTATTTAATTATTCAATCATTCATTCGCCGGGTCACGATGGGGCTAGTGATGATCCCAGCTGTCATTTAGTGAAAGGCGGGGTACATCCTGGACCAGTCACCGGTCGATCACAGTGCACATAGAGACATACAACCATTCACTCTATCATTAACAGATCTGGGCATCTTATTGTCTCCCATTACTCTAATGAATATTTTTGGATTGTGGTAGGATATTGGATAACCTGGAGGAAACCCATGCACACATGGGGAGAACATAACAACTCCACACAGAAAGGCCTCCGTCATAATTTGTTGTAGTTTTAGTAAACTGATCCAATCAGTCTGGCCGAAAGACAAAAAATTGATGAATATGTAGGACCTTCACTAACACGATAATATTAAAAAATAATAGATGCTATGGTCAGGAAAATCATGTCATTTTGTATAATGAGAAAAAGAGATTTGTGTATTGTCTGGAAAAAGTCACTGCATCTGTAAAATGACTTAGCAGAAAACCACAAACCTAAAGGGACACCTCAAGGCCAAAGCACAGAAACTGAAATGTTTGATACTGTTATGTTACTTGTAAGATATTTCAAGGCAGTTACCAAAGGCAACCTTATGATTATCATCTCACACTGGGATATAGCAAGATGAAGCTGGTTTAATGACAGTACAGCAATTAAATTTGCCCTCCGAGGCTCCTCCACATCTGTGCACCCATATTGATTTTGCAAGTGTTTTCAAGGCAGATCATATGTTTGGCGGTGAGTAATATTTTTGTCTGCTGTTATCTTCCAGATTACATTTGGTCACATCTAGGAATTAGATCTTATTTGCCAAATGTCTGCGCAGAGGGATAAAAAAAGAGGGACTTTTACAAGTGCTTCAGGTTAGCATCCGTTTAGCTTTACAAAGGCTTTATGGTGAACTAAAGACTCAAAGACGGTGGGCTTTATATCTCATCTTAACTGGAAAATGGAGCACATATCCCTTAACATTTCTCAGCATCCCCAAAAAAGTTATCCATGCAAAAAACCTGAGGTAACATATTCCAGGAGTGTGTCAATGTTGATTGACCTAACTTTCTGTCCTCTTAATAGAAATGTTCTTTGTAGGTCCCAACCCCAAATAATTATGGCACATAATGACACCACCTAAAGTGGCAAAAGCATATCAAGTTGAATGTAATTTTTATTGCTGATTTTTTGGTCATTTCAATTTAATTGGTTTTTGAAAAAAATCTACTATTTTCTTAGCAAATATATATATATTTAGCAAACTAAGGGCTGTGCAGCATAAAGAGCAAAACTTAACAAATACAGCAGTTTGTCATCAAAGTGTCTTCATTTTCATTTTTGTGACCATTTGAGGAAAATTGCAATTTCTACCCATTGAGGTAAAAGTATATGAATTGTGGAAATCATCCCGGGTGACTCCATGGAGTTCCAACCCTGACTTAGGGATCCCCTGTTTTTGATAAATACATCAGCACCACAATACATTACACACCCCCATTTTCCCAATGAAGAACCAGCGGCATACTTTCAAGTATGAAATATGTTGTGCAAAAGTATTATCAGGTGGGAAAAAAACAAACAACACTGAGGTAATGAGGCAGAGGTGTAACAGTGAAAAACAACAGACTATGTTAAGCTGGAGAAGTTACATATCTGGAAAGCTCCCAGGAACAGCTCTCCATAAATCAACATTAAGAGTGCAATTTTATTTGTTGCAGCTGCTCATTACAGGTTTGTTTTGATACTTACTGATCAAGCTTGTTAGACTGATATAGGTGGTGATGAGTGAGGGTGATTAATGGCCCCTTGTCAAAACAGGTGTGCAGAAAATATCTGGAAATAGCCAAGGTCTCCCCTGGAATGGTTAATGTACTGAACGCACAGCACCTGCTCCTGACTACACAAGTGAGCGTTTAAGACTACCGGTATTTGAAAATGAAAACATGGGACTGAGAAGGTCTTTGCCGCATGCAGCTACATATTTTAAGTTTCATCATTTTGTGCTCTTTTATCACCAAGGTCATCTCTTTAAGTTTAAGATACTTTCTCTGCAGAAAACACAGAGGTAATGGGAAGAGAATATTAAGCTTCACAGACAGCTTTCAATTTTTTATTTATTTTCCAGTTAGATGTTAAAGTCTCTGTCTATGTAATGGGGTAGCAGTATACAGACTGGATCCAATGCTAATGTGACATGTCCTTACACTTTGTGCTTGTGTAGTAAATATCATTTTCGAGAAGGTAATTAAGTAGAGTTTTGTTCACACTGTAAGAGCTGATTTATCTGTGATCAGTCTGGGGCACTGCTGAGGTTGACCTTTTGCCAAATAAATATCAAGTTGTTATGAATTTAAACCCACTGCTGCTGCGGTTCTTGAATTTTACCTCTTATGACACACGTATCACATTGTTAGGATTTTTGTCATCCTTATCATCCTATTGAACAGGTAACTGAGGAATTGCAATGGGCATTTCTAACTTAATGTAAGAAGGAAAATACAGATAATTATTGTCTTTGGACATTAGATGCTTCTTCGGCTTGGCACTCAGGGACACTTGAACCAGAAATTCAGTGTCCGTAGGCCTAGTTTCACATGTTTTTTTATCATGTTATGACAGGTCAAAATGCCCATTGTTAAATTTTATCAATTTTCATTTTGAACTCCACATTCTTTCTTTTTTGCAAATTTATTCACATGTCTTTTTTATTAGGTTTTTCAACATGAAATGCTCCAACCCTCCCTTCAACAAAATGCCATGAATTAAATAATTGTATAATGAATAAATCTACCTTGATATGGATTTGGAAAAATGTCTGGGTTTGAATGAATGACAGGGCAATTAATTACATAGCCCCTGGTGCAGCACAGGATAACTCACGGCTGAGCAATCTATTGCATTATCATATTTAGTATATGTAAAGTTATGAAATATACTAAACCCTAACACAAAGTGTTGACTTTTATTTGCCTATTCTCATTGTATAGTTCATGTCTTAAGTTCAACTGGCCGTTTTCTGTCATATGAGTTTGTCTCTACCTGTGTTGACTGCCTTTGCCAATCGTCGCAGCCTTCTCTGGTGCGTCTTGCCCTTGTAGTGGATCTGTGCCTGGGCACCAGAGTTCAACTGAATGTTGCAGACCTGGCACACGGTGGCGCTAACACTGCCTTGTCGGCGCTCCCGTTTGGTTCTGTGTCCTGACACCACCCTCCTCTCCTCTTTGTCGTCGTCGTCCTCCTCATCCTGTCCTTCCTGACTCTTGGGAGGAAAACTGCTGTTCAACTGCTCAGGCCTCTTGGGATGCTTCATGTCTAGAAAAAAACATTTCACAAATTATTATATTTACCTAAGAATATTGTATTTAACCATGCATTAGAAACAAATGATAAATGGCAATTGTGCATTTTAAGGATGCAAAAAAGTTGCTTGATCACAACAACTTGTCTTTCTTTTTCTTGGTTTTATTACCTACAAACCCGACTGAACTTTTTCCTGTCTGCAAGAAAATGTTTATTCCAGTTCAAATAAAATAACGTTTTTTCTTTTTTTTCATTTTGTACCACTACTGGTCTCTGTTCAGCCAGATTTCGTCTGGCTCTAACCCGGATCACCTTATGAATCTTGTTGAGCCCGTGTGTTTTTTATCAGCCTTAAGTTTTGAAGCAACACAGAGTCACAGTATAATTTTACCATGACCAATCTTTTTGGAACATCCTGACAGACCTCAGGGTGGAAAAGAGGGGTGAAAAGAAAACCAAAGACCTACTTTTCACATGTTCGTGTCTATTCAGTTGTATTTATGTGTTTTATCTTCTCGTATGTGGCCTAGATATATATATTTGGTATAATTTCTTATTAATATCTAATATTTGTTTCCATATATTGCATATGTAATTTAAATAAAGTCTGATAATTAATAAATACATATTCTAATTCAGAATGTATTTATATTGCCAAACCCTCCACAGGGGGGCAACAGAGTAGCATGACTCAATTTTGTATGCTTGTGTTGTTTCTTATTTCGGTGTTTAATTCAAACTGAAATATTCTAAACGCCTATAAAGAGATTTCCTTTCCTTTTGGGGATTTTCTATTTAACATATTCAAACTACTACCTTGACAGACATTTCGGTTCAAATGTGGCTTACGATTTGTCTTGATCTCATGTAAGATTGAGTCCTTTCAGCAACGTAGCCAGTGTCACAGTGTGCAGATTTTAAATACATTCAAGAATCAAAGTGTTTAAAAGCTTCGACACCTCTGAAAAGAAAAAGCTCTCTCACTGCAGTGCAGGTTTGGCTTCTGTCAACTGATAACTACCTTGTTTCATTATATCTCTTTATCAGATAATAAAGTCACAGAGCGCACAGAGGCAAATGTTTCTTCATGAGAGCACACAGCCTCCATACCTGCAACGGCTGAGCAATTATGGTACTGAAGGCATAAATCAAACTGCCGCTAATGGCGAGCTGTGTTGTGAATACAGAAATGTCACCCCAAATGAATTCTTTGTTTTGACGCTGCTCATGTCATCATCAATTAAATCCTCACAGTATTGGACATTTCATCCTCTGTCTCACTGAAAGCACCCCCTGAGCTGAAACCATTATTTGTAAAAATCATCTGTCAGTAAAAAAATTCAATTTTGTGTGTGCAAAGATAAAATAGGGTTGGAAATTTTCTTTTTTAACAGGAATTTATTGGCGTCCAACAAACAACATGGACTTCAAAGCAGGAGTCTGCCACCAGGATTATTTGAATGATGTGCTACTGCAATATTACAGAGGGGACATGCACGATAGTGACTGTGTTTAAACCCTGAAACAAACAGTTGCACTCTGTGTGCTTGCTCCAATATTTCAAATTTTTGACAAAAACTTAATAAGGGCAGGTACTTATTTATTGCTTTTTGTCGATATTTTTACTTTATACTGTTTATTGGGGGCGGTGTGGCACAGGAGTGATTGTCCTTGGAACTGAACATTCCTGGTTTGATTCCTCCTAGTGTGTCGAGGTGTTGTTGAGCAAGACACTGAGCCCCTGACTGCTCCCCTGGCACTGCTAGATGGCAGCCAACTGCTCATGGTTCATCCACGATGGGCTAAATGCAGAGAAGGAATTTCCCTACGAGGGATGAATAAATTATTATTAGTAGTATCTTTTTAAAGTGTGTTGGTCTTTTCATCTGTGGAAATATTAGGAGATTGTTTACATTTCATCTGTTATCAGCCATCAGACAGTTCACAAAAATACATACTGATTCAAAGATGCTTTATTTCAAAAATATTACGAATCAATGAAGAATTGAAAATATAGAAAAGGATTAATAAAATGTTTAAAAGCAGTAACAAAAGATTTGTCAGTATTTGACTCTCCAAGTTTTTAGAACAACTTTTGTTCCATATAAGCTTACAGGATAAACTATGCATCTGCTGTCACAAAATTCTGTATGAAACCATAAAGTAAGTCAGAGATTCATCAGGGTTCGATTTAATCAGGGCCCCTACCCACAGAACAAAAGTACCACTTTCATAACTCTCACTGCCCTTGGGAGTCGATAAAACAAATTGAGGTTGTACCATTTAAACACATACAGATTGAAATAGTTTAAGTTTAAATCCTACCTCCACATTCATTTGTACAACAGGAAAAGATGCTCCAGAACATGTTACTCCATGGTAAATATAAAAGCATGTATTAAGTTAGATGCAAATATGATGTTATGTACATTTTTATAATGCATAGATAATATTACAAAAACCAGGACATACTACTAAGGTTACTTCAAGAAGTATATTAGATATTTCTGTCATTAATCAGAATTGTTCAAGATAGCATTTCTTATCAGCATGCGCTTAATTCAGGCTAAATTTCAGCTCTCATGGTCTCTGGTAAACTCAGTTTTAGCTCATTTATAATGAATGAAGAAACTCTATTAGTAGCTAAGGTAAATCTGCATAGTATTTAGATGAGTTAAATATCGGAACCGTG